>RPOG01002791.1:70232-81070 GCA_008086565.1 Thalassoma bifasciatum
TTTTTTTTTTTTTTTTTTTTTTTTTTTTTTTTCTTTTTTGTTTTTTTTTTTTTTTTTTTTTTTTTTTTTTTTTTTTTTTTTTTTTTTTTTTTTTTTTTTTAAGATATTTTTTGGGCTTTTCTGCCTTTAATTGGATAGAGGAGGACAGTGGATAGAGCAGGAAAGGGGGAGAGAGTGGAGAATGACATGCGGGAAACAGGCTACAGGCGGGAATCGAACCCCGGGCCACCCGCTCTAGGGCAAACCTCATGGTGCGCGGCCATATCCACTAGGCCATCTGCGCCCCTGGTCTTCTTACTTGTCGTTGCTTTGGTCTTCTTATTTGTCGTTGCTTTGGTCGTCTTACTTGTCGTTGCTATGGTCGTCTTACTTGTCGTTGCTTTGGTCGTCTTACTTGTTGGTGCTTTGGTCGTCTTACTTGTCGTTGCTATGTGTCATCTCATTTGTCATTGGGGTTTTTCTCAATTTCCTGAATGTGTCACCCACAACAGGTATTTACAACACTGTGTATATACAATATATACCATAAATATAATAAACAAATTGTTGTTGATATGTGTCGTCTTGATGTGACATCATTGCCATGTGTCGTTTGGCCCATGTTTATTTTTTTCTCGACAGCTTTATTTGAAAGGAGTTTACAGATACTTTCACAATTATTTAAAGAAACAGATTAAAATAGTTGCCCTCCATTTACTTTTATTTCCAAAGGTCACTTTTTCAAAAATAAAACTACTGTGAAGTCTGTCGCTACAACGGTGTGGTGTAGTTTTCGCCAGCAGAGGGCGCACAGTACTTCATCTCCGCTTTCATACAAAGAAAAAAAAACATCCTTTTCATTGATTATTATTTTTGAATTGGTCTGTACAATGTCAAGGAACTGACTTTTAAAATTCTGCACTTAATATACCCAACAAATCAAGTTGTTACAAGATTTGGTGTTGTGGAGAGGAAATGTGTCTTTTTGTGAGTGCGAGGTTGGAACTATTTATCACTTGGTTTTTGGATGTTTGCATAGTCGCACATTTTGGATAGATCTTGAACACTTTAACAATTTCAGATATATGTTTTTATCACTGCACAAATGTTCAAATTATGATAGGTACCCTTGTTGTGCCTAGCACTTATGAGTTATGCCAGCAAATAGCATAAAATATCACGACAGTCACTAATGAAATGTATTATGTCACTACGTTTCTACTACGTTTGGTCATTATGTCATGTCATTTGACAACGTTGTCGCTATGCTATGAGTCATTGTACTTGTCGTTGTATGTGTCATTGTACTTGTCGTTGTATGTGTCATTGTACTTGTTGTTGCTATGGTCGTCTTACTTGTCGTTGCTATGGTCGTCTTACTTGCCGTTGCTGTGGTCGTCTTACTTGTCGTTGCTATGGTCGTCTTACTTGCCGTTGCTGTGGTCGTCTTACTTGTCGTTGCTATGGTCGTCTTACTTGTCGTTGCTATGGTCGTCTTACTTGTCGTTGCTATGGTCGTCTTACTTGTCGTTGCTATGGTCGTCTTACTTGTCGTTGCTATGGTCGTCTTACTTGTCGTTGCTATGATCGTCTTACTTGTCGTTGCTATGGTCGTCTTACTTGTCGTTGCTATGATCGTCTTACTTGTCGTTGCTATGGTCGTCTTACTTGTCGTTGCTATGGTCGTCTTACTTGCCGTTGCTGTGGTCGTCTTACTTGTCGTTGCTATGGTCGTCTTACTTGCCGTTGCTGTGGTCGTCTTACTTGTCGTTGCTATGGTCGTCTTACTTGTCGTTGCTATGGTCGTCTTACTTGTCGTTGCTATGGTCGTCTTACTTGTCGTTGCTATGATCGTCTTACTTGTCGTTGCTATGGTCGTCTTACTTGTCGTTGCTATGATCGTCTTACTTGTCGTTGCTATGGTCGTCTTACTTGTCGTTGCTATGATCGTCTTACTTGTCGTTGCTATGGTCGTCTTACTTGTCGTTGAAATTTCTGGGGGGTGTTGATAAAACCAGGCCTGCCTACGGAACTCTACGATTGGTGTTTCTGTAGTGAGATGAAAACTTGGGACAGGAATTTGTACATAAAGACTTTTAATTTAAAAATATCTCAAAATCAACCTGAATATTTTAATTTTCATTTAAAAGAAATCAATTAGATCTATTAAAATTCAGTTTATAAGAAATTGGCAAAAATTACTCAAATGTTATTTTCATGAACTACAATTTAGGTAATAAAGGTCCAGATAGACCAGATAAAGACCAGATACCTGAAGCATCCCTGTATCTATAACAACATTTTTCAAATGGAATCACAGTCAGAAGGAATCCCAATGTGGCCATGTGATGGGGAGGCAGAAGAGCAGGCACATTATGTGATGCTAACAGTCCCTGGTCTATTAGCACAACTGTTTGGTCATCAGCAGAAATCTTCTGTCAGTGCTTTGTTCATGAATTCTCAGTTGTTCATGAATAAAGAAATACAACAAGTCTTCCACAGCTTTCTTTACATGTTCTTTTTTTCCTTTAAACATGAACAAGTACAATCATCTTGTGTTTGCAGTTTCTTAATCCTGGTTTCACTCAACTCCCCTCAATACTCTCTCCACTGAGCTGTACTTACCAAAATGGTTTTGGTTGGTAAATGGTAAAGTGTTCACGTGAGTATGCTCATAGATAACAGATTTTTTTTTTTCATTGTTAATTGTCAAGTATATTTTAATTTTTGTTTGTTTCATCACCATGTCAACAGTTAATTGTTCCCACAAAAAGTTAAATCACACATAAACCTCATAAAAGAGCTGGGGTCAGTGATGCCTCAGTATTTCATTGTTTTAGACTCTGAGTGTGACCTCAAAGTAGCTTGGGAAGCACGACGCTGTGTACATGTGGTATCTAAGCCTGTGTTATTAGTAACCAAAAGATAAGGTCGAACAAAGGGGATGCGAAGCACATTCAAGAGTTCTGACTCAACATTCATCCTCTGCACTTGTCCAGAAGTTTATGAGTAGAAATTCTGTACATACATTGTTGAAGTTTGAGGCCAAGAGTGAATTTTAGCATGTCTGTGCCTCCCTTACCTCTGTGAACTCACCTCTCCTCACCTCTCCTCACCACAAAGGAGACTGTGGTCTGGACCTCTGCTGTGGATGTGGAGAGTAGTTTTTGGAGCAGTAACACAGCAGCATTGTGCCTCTGACTTGTGATCTGTGTGCTGTGATGCTGCAAGCAGCCACTGAGACTCATGTCAGATTTCTGTTACAATCACTGAGCTTCATGTGTGTGGATCCATCCCTCTGAGGGTCACTGCATGATGTCAGGTTTTTTCAGTCTTTTGGTGTGTTGCAGTGTGTGGAGCACACTCAGCCTGAAACAAAAACCTGTCTATCATCTGCATAGCAAGTCACTCCTGAAGCTTCCAGATCCAAGCAATGGTGACCAATCCCACCAATCCCACACAGCCCAGAAATTCTTCTTTTGTCATAAGAAAACTATTTTTGTTAGCTTAGTGGGTGTTACAGTACACCGGGAAAAGAAGAACACAAACATCAGAATATCCAGGACATAAGGGCTGCTTCTCTTGTCTTCACTCTCTTTGTTCTTGATTTAATTATTTCTGAGTCCTGATCAACTGACCTATTCACTAGCTGAAGGTTATCACATTTCTGGTTCCACTCAAATCAAATCAAATCAAACTTAATTGTATAGAACTTTGTTGCTCAGAGTCAAAGGTGACGCCCAGAGTCTCATCTTGATTGGATGGGTTTAAGCCCAGTGTTTGCAATTTAGATTGAATTTTCTCTCCCTTTAATCGATGATTAAAACCTCAGTCTTGTCCTGGTTGAGCAGCAGGAACATTTCTGCCATCCAAGATTTAATTTCCCACCTGACAAATACTAAAACGGTTAACTCTCTAGCCTTCTCAAAATGGACAACATCAAACCTTCTGACAAGCTCTAGGTCTCGCAGCAAGACAATAAAACCCAGGAAACATTCTGCACCTGTGTCACAGTTCAGAAAGGACCCAAGACCAGATGACTCCTAATAGAGGAAGGGAAAAAGCTGCTCTTATATAAACAATCAAAGGGCAAAACACTCCCTTTAACAAAACCCAGACCAAAAGGTAGAACAGAAACAAACTCCAAAATGGTGCACAAGAAAGTTTGAAAAAAAAAAAAAAAAAAAACTCAGGAAACCCCAGGCAGAGGTACAAAAATCGTCATGTGAATTCCAAATAGGGTACAGACAGAGTTTAAACTGTACGACGATTTGCTTACGCATTTGTTCACAAAGTGGTGACCCTCGCCCTACCCTTGTTTGTGAATGACTGAACATTTCAGGGCAGCTGCTTTTATACCCAATCATAGCACCCACCTGTTCCCAATGAGCCTGTTCACCTGTGGGATGTTCCAAATAAGTGTTTGATGAGCATTCCTCAACTTTCTCAGTCTTTTTTGACACTTGTGCCAGCTTTTCTGAAACATGTTGCAGGCATCATATTCCAGATGAGCCAATATTTGCAAAAAGTAGCAAAGTTTGCCAGTTCTAACGTTAAGTATCTTGTCTTTGCTGTGTATTCAGTTGAATATAGGTTGGAAGGGATTTGCAAATCATTGTATTCTGTTTTTATTTACGATTAACAAAACGTGCCGACTCCACTGGTTTTGGGTTTTTATATATTGAAATATATATTTTAGCTTTAAAAGGCAGAGCCATGCTGTCCATTCTTTATACAGACTATGACTGAAATAACATGAAGGATAAACCTCTTCACTGGTGGTCAAAGGTAGAAGAGGAGGAAGAAGAGCGCTCCAGATGCCTGCACTCAACTTCTGCTCCAGTCATGCAACACATCACCAGGCTTCCGTATTTCTGACACTGACAGTAGATACACAGTGACTCTGCAAATGTCACAAACATGAGCTATCATCTGTGGCGCTGTGCAGTTTCCTCTAAAGCAGACACAAAGAGGAAAGAAACACACTGGGAATTGTTCTTTTGTGATTCTGGAACAAACCTCACCTCCACTTTCTGAGAAGAGTTAAGTCTGATGTTCTCCATTCTTCTCCGTTTCCTCTTTTCTTTTCTCTTCATCTGTGTGCTATTAGCTTCCTGCTGTGTATGAGCAGCGTCCCCTCAGTGACAGATGTTTGCTCACACTAATGTTAGTCTTTCTTTCCATATTTAGCATCAGTGTGAACAGGACTGAGGTCAGGCAGCCTTCCTCACACCAAGATCCCCAGTAAATAAAGCTGTTTCCCATGCACCATCATCTCCACTTCCTGTTGTCCCCGACTCCTCCAAATACACAATTTGATGCTCTATCTTTTGCTCACACACACACACACACACACACACACACACACACACACACACACACATAAGCACACTTCCTGTCATGACAGGGCTGAAATCATAACAGGCTGTTAGTTTGGACCCCTCTACAGGCCTTCAGAGATAAGGGGCATTTTCTCACAGTCTCATGATGATAGAAACACCATGAGCTGGCTGTGAGTGTGCACGCATTTGTGTGTGTGTGTGTGTGTGTGTGTGTGTGTGTGAAAGGTTGTCTGTCTCTGTGTATCAGCCATACACAGAGACAGACCAGGCCCAGGTTGCGACCCAGCCACTGAGGTGTGTATTTTTCTGTGAAAGACAATCCAGCACATATACATGGGTCAATGACGTGACGTCCCTTTTTTGTGTCCGAGTGCAATATTTCCTTCCATCATGAATTGAGTATTTTATCACATGTATTTCTTTATTCTATGAAACCTGTGTTATTTGAACACATCTTTAAACTATTAAAATAAAACATGTTTTTTTTGTGTTTTGGTTCCTCAAACCCCCAAAATGTCAGGTGGTGCAACCGTCCTGACAAGTATCCACAGTAATTAAACTCTAAAAATTGAATGTCAGTTATTGTAAATGGAAATTAAAAATACAGTGGCATTATTTTATGCTTGAACCTTTTAAAATAAAACATTCTTTGCAAATAAAAAGAATTTTAAAGCTGTTGAGAAATTTAAAAAACTTTTGTCCCGTAATTTTCACCTTGTCAAATGTCAGGGTGGTGCAACCGTAACATNGTTTTATCCAGAGATTATCAGAGCGCTCACGGAAAAGTACCTGCGTACCACACACTTCTTTATCTTTATTCAGTCTTTTAGCAGGGAGGAGGCCGAGCACAGACTGGAGCAACTGGTTTACTTTTGAGTGTAGGTGGTATTTCAGTGGGCGTGGTGAGTGGAGAGGATCATCAGGACACCACAGGGCTTGGTCTGCTCCACCTTTTTCTCACCCACTCACTCTCCACTGAGACTAAACCAGCTGCACCTGCAGAGAGGAAGACACAAAGGAGCACTCATGAGTCTCTGCCACCCTCCTGTGGCTGCAGATGGAAAATACGCACGTTTATCCATATCATTTCTGTAAGGTCTGAGAGCAGTTTTTAGAGTGCAGGACAAAACAAGTACAAAAGGAAAAATGAAAACACTTAAACACATTTATCACTTTCTCCAGCAATACATCTGACTTTTTAAGAGATTAGTGTGGTTATTTTGTCAGGAGACTCCACTCATACATTCAGAGATAAAGGTCAGCAGAATGAGAAAGGGGTCCACACAGCAAAAACTGAAATGTAAGATTGTCATGAGTAAAGATTGTCTTATTATTCTTGATATGAGCTACATTCAACTGATAAGTTCAGGAAAATGTCTAATTTCAAATTACTTAAAAATTAACAACATTTAGGCCTGACTTGATTGTAGCAAGTCTAAAAATCTGCCAATGGGATAAGAAAAAAGTTTCCTGTATGAATGCATCTTTCTAATTTCATAAAACTTTTATTTCTTATCTCATTGGCAGACTTTTTTTTTGACAAGCAATTCAGACCTCATTGTTGTTGAGGAATTTTCTGGAAGCTTGACCACTTGACGAAGAAAACTCAGGAGACTCAGATGACTTAAGTTGAAAAGGTTTATGTAGCTCGATCAAGGAGAAGAGACAGACAGTACACTTGGATGTGCAGTGTAGTGCAGAGTCAATTCTGCCAGACCTCTCTGTGTATTCAGTATTTATCATTTCTGAAGGTTGTTATGTCTATTTAGGAGACCAATGAGTTCAGCTTAGGATGTCCCTCTCATCCTGATACAAGAGAAACAGTCTTCACTTTGGAAGAATACAGGAATGTGTGTATCTAAGGCCAAATACAGGGCTGTGACTATGTTTGAGACATACAGAGGAAATTAAGGGAATAATTGTGTAGAATAATAAGGAATTAGGAAAATTCCATGACAGTTGTTGTCCTTTGATAACTTGAAATAAGGCATTTTCCTGGACTTACCAGTTGAATGTATGCTCATATCAATAATAATAAGATTTATATATATATATATATATATATATATATATATATATATATATATATATATATATATATATATATATATATATATATATATATATATATATATATATGTATATATATATATATATATATATATATATNGCCTTGTTAGCGCTTGATTTGTGACAAAGACCCGAAATGTAAGAAAAAAATGAAATAAAATCCGAAATGTGATAACTGGTCAATGATGTAACAGATGCTGAGCCCAGAAGGTGATAGTCATTTGCCCACGATATTACAACTTGTTAAATGTTGGGTCAGTGATTATAGTCTTGGGATATACAACATTTGTTTAATCAAATTTCAGGGCTTTGTTAAATTTGGGGTCATGTTACATGTTGGGCTTTAACTTGCCCTCTTCAAGGACTTTTCTTATATACAAACATTTGAACATGTTGAATATCCTTACAAATGTAACCAAGTTTTAATATTTAAACATTATTCTGTACATTTGTATCTTTATATAATTACCCTTCATTAAAATTCAGACTATTTTGAAAATGATTTGGCGGCCCACTTGCAATATCTCCACGGCCCACCAAGGGGCCACGGACCACAGGTTGGGAATCACTGATCTAAGTGATCCATATGCAGTTCTCCCTTCTCCAGACAGTCTGCACATTCAAACAAAGTTAAGCAACGTAAGTTATCACATCATAACGCGATGATGACTAGATAATTATCTTGAAATAACGAGTTACGTATCTCTAAATAACGAGTTACGTATCTCGAAATAACAAGATACGTATCTCGAAATAATGAAATAATATCACATTTTTTCCCCTGGCATAATGTCCCTTTTTTATTGTGGCAGCGATACGCTTGCGTAGTATATGGTTTCCCTTTTTTTTTCTTTTCTTTTCCTGAATCATTTTGTCCCTGTGTCAGTTCAAAGTCTCTGTGTTTGGTGACATCATCATCGAGCCCCGGAAGACGTGAATGTCGATGGTAGGGATGGGAATTACGGCTCTTTTCAGAGAACCTGTCATTGTGGCCCGACTCACACTTGAGAGACGGAGCTTTCGGCTCACGGGGGGTTCCTCAGATTTTTTATTGCCCGTATCAATATATTTTCAAAGTAATGTAAAATCATGAGAAAAATTAGAAAGCGAGCTGTGTGGTTTTTTTTTTTTTTTTTGGGGGGGGGGCATCAGAAGCTGGCCCCAGTTGTTCATCTCAAAGAGTCAGTCCTAAAAGCCCAATCGTTCACGACACATCAAAGTTGACAGGCTCTGAAGACATGAGACGAGCACAGACTATTTGATGTAACGACCAACAAGTTTTTGTTCTATTTATTGGAGGAGATTTAAGGTAAGACTGAGCAGAGATGACTTATTGTAGATTTAAAAAAAAAAAAAAAAAAAAATGTCTGTTGTCAACAGAGTTGTCACACAGGAATATACAGAAACATACCAGAACCTACGGTCTCCACACACCTGGACGATCTATCTCAAAAATGAAATTGAAAGTAGTTTAGTTTTAAGTTTAGGTTCAATCTAACCATTTGTAAATACATTATCTTTCCTTAGTCGGTCATATAAAAAGTGATTTCGGAGTGGCCAGCGTGTGTTTTGCCTCCAGAAACGCAGTTGGCATGTTTTAACCATAGACTGTATAAAAGGTTTTAACCAAAGGGCCAGAGTGGTGTGGTTTGCCAACCAGAGGGTCAGCATTTGTTTTGGCTACCAAAAGGGCATTGCTCGGAAGTGTATATCATTGCTCGGTAGTGTATATCATTGCTCGGAAGTGTATATCATTGCATGCTTGAACCCGCCTAAGCAGCAGAATAGAGTGATTTGACAACCAGAAGAGCATTTCAGCATAGGGTTTGACTTAAAAGAGGGGACTTGAGCGTGTTTTTTGACTGCCAAGAGGACACTTAATCTCAAGGTTGGCACCAATGAGGTCACAAAAGCAAGTGTTTGGTTCCTAAGAAGGCACTTACAAGTTTTGGCATTCGAGAATACACTTCAGCACAAGTTTGGCACCCAGGGGAGCACTTCAGCAAGCCTTCAACTCCATAGAGAGCACCTAGTGTATTTTGGCCTCAAGAGGGCACTTTAGGGCAAGTTTGGCACCAGGGAGAGCACTCTGGCATGTGTAAAGGCTCCTGAAAGAGCACCTAAGCATATTTTGGCTTCCACTTTGAATCCACTGACAGCCCCCCTGATTGAGCTTACGTTAAACTAAGCTTTTAGAGTAGAGCTCGGTCACAAACAGAGGAGAAGCTTGCAATAACTCAGTAAATCAACTCTCATACTTTAAAGTTCATACACACTCAGAAAAGCAGAGATCAAGTCTTCTCTTGGAAAACTAAACTTGATGTAAAAACAAGCGACAACCCGGTCTGAGAAAATGAGACAATGCTGAAGTGCTAAAGTGGTGAAGTGGTGATGTGGTGTCTTATGTCTGGCATGAAGCATCTTGGAGGTAATGATGTCCAAAAATTGCTTATAAAAAATGAGGAGGAAAAAAACATGTTTCAGCTGCATTTATCCCGATGTGGATGTTAGCCACATTTTAAATGTGACATTTTCTGAAACTAGAGACTTTATTTTTCTTAAAAAAAGGTGCCACTGATGAATTTTGAAGCCCTGACACATAGCATGGTATATAGGCCAGAATTAGGTGAGAACTAAGGTGAATGAACCAGTTTCTCCTTGTAAACAGCAGCACGTGCACTCAGGCAGCGTATTTAGTATCTTGGGTCTATTCAGTCTGTGTTTGGACTGGCCAGTTCATGTTTCTCACAACAGGGGGTCACTGTCTCTGGTCTCTGGACTGTAGGTACTGGAGTACTGTGTTTAGGGCCACTGTGAGGTCTCTGAAAGTTTTTTTTTTTTTTTTTTTTAATTCCGAACTAATGGATTGACCTATGGATTGATGAGCCGTTGTGGTCTGTTTGTTGGGTGACTGGGGTCTGTAGATGTTTCCTGACCATTGATCAGGGCTCATTGTTCTGGTCTGTGGTCCTGACCCTCCTGTCCCGTCAGTGTCTTTGCAGAAATGGCTCCACGGATGGACGATGTCATGCGTCTGTGCTGTGAAATATCGGCTCACGACCAGATCAAAGTGGCAGTGAAAAACTCCACCAAAGGGGCAATGGTGGCAGGAGGAACTGCCTTTGTGGGGGGGCTGCTTGGAGGTCCACCAGGAATAGCTGTTGGTAAGATATAATCTGTGGCAGTGACAAAGTGTGACATCTCTGATATTCTGATGACAGACATGGACTCTGAGGTTTGTTTTTCTTGATGAGGTTTGAATCTGTGTGTCGCCCTCTCAGGTGGAGCGGTGGGGGGTCTGCTGGGCAGCTGGCTGACCAGCGGGCAGTTCCGGCCCCTCCCTCAGATCCTGATGGAGCTTCCTCCTCAGCAGCAGAAGAAGCTCTACGATGATGTGTCAGCTGTGCTAGGACACTTGGACTGGACGGACGCCGCTCAGCTCATCGC
>RPOG01002792.1:0-81023 GCA_008086565.1 Thalassoma bifasciatum
GACAAAAATATTTGAAATAATAGGAAAAATATGGCACTAAATAAAGAAAACACAACAACTTAGAAAAAACACTAGAAAAAAAACCCTGGAAAATGGGATGATAAAAGAAATACAAAATATAAACAAAAACATTTAAAACCTTAAAAAAGAAAAAATGAAAATAAAATAGAAATATCTGGGTTTTATTAAAAAAATGCAAGAAAAAATGAAAAACATGCATCATAGAATAAAAACAAACAAAAATCCCAACAATGTAAGTATATTTAGTGAAAAAAGAAAATCAGAGGACCAAGTTATATTGAATGAAAACACAACATAAAAGCATCAATATCCCAAAAGTCACAAGGAAAAATCAGAAATATAGAATAAAAAAACAATAAAACAATTTGTGCAATATGCAATAAAAACAAAGAAAAATCAGAAAAATAAGTGATATAGAACAAAAAAAATGTATTAGAAATCATAAGGACAAAATAATCTGAACAATATACAACAAAAAACAAACAAACAATAAATTAAAAAACCTGGGAAAAAGTCAGAAATCCATGGAGTATCAAATTAAAAAAGACAAAATATAAATCAAAACAAAAATTTTCAAACCAACCTGAAAATCAGGAAACATAACAAAAAAAAGAAAAGCAACAATAAAAAAGAAGAAAACATTAATATACAAAAAAATACAGACATAAAGAAATCTGAATAAAACAAACAACAACAGAAAAAAAACTGATTGTGTTTCTATTATGTTGTGTTTTGGGTTTTGATATTATGTTTTGCACTTTAGGGCTACTGTAGACATGAGTCAAATGGTTCTTTAAATTAAGACAAGTGACTAAACATTGATCTGTCTGTACATGTTGACATTTTAGAAACATAGATTCTCTCTCTGTTTGGGCTGTACTTTCACCTAAAACTGTATTTATATTAGCAGACGTTTCAGACCACAGTATTCTCACATTAGTCTGGAAATTAAATTGAAAGTTTCAGGGGAAACTCTAGTGTTCCTGTGCAAAGCAGCTGTTTTAATGCATATAAATATAAATATATCACACATTCTCTAAGCTGTTGGGCCACTGGCTTGTTTCCATCTGTTCAGTCCTGTTTGCTTTGTTTACATGTGCAGAAGGAAACCTCTGCTTACACAAATTAAGAGTCGTCTCTGTAAAAATAAATGTCCTGCTGTACACCACACTGTGTGTGTTTCATAAAAAGCTGTGGAGCTTTGTTTCTTGCTTTCAGAAATGTCTCTCAGCTCCTGTAATCACTTCTCCCTCATTGTCTCTAAAAATTGACATCACTGAAAGTCCAGTAGGTCTATTTTTGGACGATATCCGTTTCTGCACACACTGTGTATTGATCAGGAGTGTTTTTTAACAGACTGCTGTGAGGTCCATTAACCTGTGCTGATGACAAAGCATTAAGAGACTAATGTGTCCCCCGGGGCCCGCGGCGGGGCCAAAGAAGGATGAGGACGGTTCAGCAGACGACACCGCTCTGCTGCTTTGATTCAGTCAGATCAAAGTGCTGACGGCTGGACTCTCTCAGGACGCTTTGTTTGCTAAACTTCACCGCGAAGGACAGAGATCTTATAAACTGAACGGAAAATTCAACAACCTTAAAAGTCTGTGGGTCTGTTTTCTTAACTACTCTCAGATCCAAGTGCAGGAAAATATTCAAAACACACAATATTCGTAAAGATCCAGGTGGTGCCATCTTACTAAAGTTGTCCGTCTTAATAAGCGAGAGCAGAGTCAGGGATCTTTTTCCCTCTCAGACAAACAATCCTGACTCTTTTTTTGAGTGATCCTGACATTTCGCTCAGCAAGAACTGGCTTTTTCTGTTTCCAAACATCTCTAACAAGTGATCCCAAACTGCCACTCCTGTCTTTTTTGTCAATACAATTCAATTCAAAAAGCTTTATTGGCATGACAAACATACATTTACATTGCCAAAGCAGGTGTGATGTGAAAATTATGTACTCACAGTTAAACATCTAGTTGAATAAGCTTAACAGATGTGCAAAAAGAGCATACAGAGCAAAATATAAAATAGAAATGAAATATTAACAAAATAGACTATATTTCTGTAGATTAGAAACATTACAAAATTAAAATGATTAGCTCTGAAGTATGAAAATATTATTCAAAACTGTACAGAGCGTTTGATATTTATGTTTTTTGGATGGGATGTAGCTTGAAGGCCAATTCTGTTGCTCTGAAACATGTGCAATGGCAAAATAAGTAAATCTTGAATCTTAAGAGCCAAGTTTTATGGAACAAAGCTATCCACAGCAGACATGTAAACAACTTCTTCTCCAGCATCGATATATCTACTGTTCCAGCGCTTCAACGACAAATTCAAAGACAGCTGAATTAAAGTCTCAAAAACTATTTGTCTAATTTATAAAAAGCCTTGGATTCATAAATTTGCTTTGATACACTCTGTGAACAGCCGGTCTTCTCAGTAACAACCTTCTGTGGCTTAAACTCCTAAGAGGGGAAATCCAGGATCTTTGTTTGGACTCACACAACCTGTCATGACGTATTTGTTTTGAAAGTGAAAGTTAAAGTAGATCAGACCTTCTTTTTAACACTTCTTTTCTTGTTCATTATAACTTTTTTACCGGACATCACGTGACAAGGTAATGTATTTATCAAAAGTTACGTCGCAATGTTGTTTGAAATGTGACAAAAAACTACACACTACACTACAAACTTAAAAAGTTTGTAGTGTAGTTTAGTAGCCGGCTACATTTCGTACTGCTCACAGCCCTGAGCCCTGAGACGTGTCTGTAACTTTAGTGAATCCTGGTTGTGTCCTACCAGTGCTCATCTACCAACTCCAACCTCAAAAAGCTTAAAAAACACAACCTGGCTCTTCATTTTATTGATAGACTCTCTGGTTTGAACAGATCACTGCAGAATAACTGCTGCATGTGGACAGGAATCAACATTACCACAAAAATATTAGCTCATGTTTTAGCCTTTAGCTCATGCTCTATCACTCTCCTGTTTAGCTTTCTTCTGCTCTTCTGTCCCTTTTCTGTCAGACAGCTCCTGTTTCCACTATTACTACTAAATAAATCACACACTGCAAAAACTGAAATCTAAGCAAGTCATTTTGTCTTATTTTTAGTCAATTTTGTCTTACTATTCTTGATTTGAGCCACATTTACTAGACAAGGTCATAATAATGTCTCATTTCAAGTTTTTTAAAGACAAAAATGAGGCATCAATTGCTTGTAACAAGTAAAATAAATCTGCCAATGGGATAAGATAAAAGATTCTTGTTTTAAGACATCTTTCTAATTTCAAGAAACTTCCTGAATTCGTCTTAACCCATTCGCAGATTTTTTTGACTTGTTACAAGCAATTTACACCTCATTTTTGTCTTAAAAAAACTTGAAATAAGACATTTTTATGACCTGGTCTGGTGAATGTGGCTCAAACTAAGAACAATAAGACAATTTTTACTACAAATAAGACATAATGACTTGCTTGGATTTCAGTTTTTGCAGTGCAGCAATAGTTTTCAGCAGAGAAAAACACAGATCTCTCTTCTCACTTCTGAACTTTGTCAGCCTTAAATCCATCCAGTCCTACTCAACCTGATGAAAGGTAGGAATTAGTATTTAGAAATTACCTATTTTGGTGATATAAGCTCATTTTAAGTTCTAGATTATGATCAGGCGTATGTCTAGATATGAGACTTTTTTTAAGATTACTTGGAAAGTCCTCACAGTCCCTTTAAATGATATTAAAGTGGGAAAATATCACAATATTTTGAATTATTCATTATATTTTTTGAAATACAGCCCATAAATACCAAAGCTGCAACTAAAACCGAGTCTAGACTATTTAAAATTGATGGTTAAACGCTGGAGTGAGCTTTTTTTCTTTTCTTTTCTTTTGCTTTTTTGCTGCTCCCAGTTTATGGGACAAGTCTAAACAAAAGACCTACTTCGTTAGAATGACTGTTTTATGCGCATATTGAAAACAAATGAACATTTTCTTCTGATTTGACTAAATGCACCTGTACTTTCATGCAAAAAAAAAGGAAAAAAATGTAGAAATAAATCAAGGACAGCTTGAAGAAACTTACTGTATTCAGTCTAAAGAACGAGTAATCTAATTAGTTTCTCTTGTTGCACAAATAGATTGAGAGTCCCGCATGAAAATAAAACTTCCACACCCAGTACCTAGTTTGACGACGTAAGTGACTTCGCCCTCGCTCTCTCGCTAGAGATAAATGAGAACTTTTCAACGGTTACAGACAGAAAAGACCATCGAAATCGCAATAAAACTCCACTCGCGACACTCACCTGCGTGTCACGTCGAGGAGGAGTCTGAGTGTCTCTTTCTTTGATGGAGCGAGAGTGAAAGAGAGGCTTCTGTCTCTAATGATTTCTGTGATGGACGACGCTCATTCCATCATCCCACACACACCCCATAAATTACCTCCCATATTAACAAGCTGTATTAAAACCATGCAACGTGTTAGGGCTCTCATTTAAGATTAATAAGTGGTAATTATGGAAGGAGGGGATCTGATGAGGAAACCTGGGAGGCTGGGGGAGAAGTCTGAAGATACGGGAAGGAAAAGAAGAGACGGGATTGAGGAATAAAAGGTCACTGTAACACTTTTAAATACATAAAAATAACCAAAAATCGAAGGAGAATAGTTTCTTTCCATGGATGTTTTGATCGACTGTCACAGAGACAACATGGCCTCCCAGCTGAGCATGAAATAAGAAAAGTGTGAAGATGACAGGAAGACAGAAACACGGCGTTGTTTGTGAGATTTTCACTGCAGGCGGAATGAAAATCAGAGGAAGATAAATTAAAAGATTTCTTATTTTTCCATCCTCCACAGTCAGCTCATTGAATTCTTTGTGCTGTAACTCATCATGAACCTTCATCCTTTTTGTCCCACTGTTTTTCCGTCCGACAGCGAAGAACCAGCTCTTAAAAACGTTGCTTCAGTGTTTGCGGCTGAAAAACATGACAAAATATTTCACATGCAGAGATGTTTGCTCGCTGTTTGTTTCCTCCTGTACTCCAGCTTTACTCAAATTTTGGGATTGTTTTATTTGAGCATTAGTTTCTTTCATTTTGAGATCAGAAAAACACTTGTAAACATTTTAACATGTTTCTGAAACGCTCTCAAAACTCCTGTGAACAGAAAAAAAAGGAAAAGATTTGATCGACACAAGCAAAGCAGACTTTCGAATGTACTGTTGTTTGTTTTTATTTTTATGAAGTCAAAACCGTGACTTCAGGCATTGAAAACATACTGAAGCTGAAAAAAGAAGCACTGTCATTGAAAAACGCGGATAACAAAGTTAAAAATACTGACATCAAATGTAATGTTATTCCATTTTTGTAAGTTTTTGCATTCTGAAGTTTTTGAATAGAAATTACTTTAAGATTATTATATGGCACTGTTTCATCAATGACAGTTTTAAATGACGATGACAGTTTTCTTTTCCTGTCACAATTTTTTTCACTTTTTGCTTTTTCAGTTTTGACTTTCTTTCACTCTTTTGGCATGGAGGTGGGGTTTGAGAGGAAGGGCTTCGGGGGCTTTGGCAAGTGTTTTGGCTTCCAAATGGCACTTTTGGGGTATTTTGAATCCCAATAGGAGGATATTTGAGCGTTTTTTTGGCTCACAAGAGGCACTTTTGCACGAGTTTTGGCTATTAAAAGGCACTATTGTATATTTTGGCTCCCATTAGGGCACTCAAGCACATGTCAAGGTTCCCAAGGGCAGGAAACTTAAGCATGTGTTTTGGCTCCCAAATGGCACTTTTTGGGTATTTTGAAACCTAATAGGAAGGTTTAGGCATATTTTCTGGCTCCGAAAAGGAGGGAACTTGTTTTGGCTCCCATAAGGGCACTCAAGCACATGTCAAGAGTCCAAAGGGCAGGAAACTTAAGCATTTGTTTTGGCTCCCAAAAGGGGAAAGCTTACGCACATATTCTTGCTCCCAAGAGAGCAATTTTCACACGTTTAGGTTCCCAAGAGGAGGAAACTTTTTGCATATTTTGGATCCCAAGAGCAGGGAATCTTAGAGTGTTTGTGTTCCCAAGGGCACTTTTAAGTATGTGTTTGGCTCCAAATTGAAGGGAATTTGACCATTTTTTGGCTCCCATCAGGGCACTCAAGCATATGTGAGAGTTCCTAAGAGGAGGGAACTTATGCATGTTTTGGCTCCCAAAAAGGAGCTGTTTCATATTTTTGATCCCAAGAAGAGGGAACCTCAGGGTGTTTTGGCTCCCTGTAGGCACTTTTTATGTTTTGGGGCCCAATAGGAGGAAACTTTAACATGTTTTGGCTCCCATAAGGCACTTTTTTGTGCATTTTGGCTCCCAATTGAAGGGAAATTGAACATGTTTTGGCTCCCATCAGGGCACTCAAGCACATGTCAAGGTTCCCCAAGAGGAGGGAACTCATGCATGTTTTGGCCCCCAAGAAGTGCTGCATATTTTTGGGCCCCAAGAGAAAGGAACCTAGCTGTGATTTGGTCCCCAAAAGTTTTTTTTTGCATGTTTCTTAGCTCCTAAATGGCGCTTTTGGTGTATTCTGGCTCCCAAGGGGAGTAAATTTAAGCATATGTTTTGGCCCTCAAAGGGGACTTTTTGGGCATTATAGCTCCCAAGAAAAGGGGACTTAAGCATGCCTTGGCTCCCAAAAGGGCACCTATGTGTATTTTAGCTCCCAAAAAGTAACTTTGGTACATGTTTGGTTCCCAAGATGAGGGCAATTTAGTGGGTATTTTTTTTCTTTATTTTATTATGGTCCCATGAGGACAGTCATTGTGTAATCACCCAAGGGGGAAAAAATAATTGTGTTTCACCAACCAGGAGGTCACTTCAGCATTTGATTTGGCTCCCAAGAAGACACTTCAAGGTGTTATTTGGCTCCCAAGGAGGCGCCTGTTTTCAACACTTGGTCCTCTGTGCACTGATTCCAAATATCAATGCAGTAGAGGAAGAGTGAGCGCACGCTTATGAGGGCCAGACCATCACAGCACCTCTGAAACTGTTGCTCTTGCAGGGTGTTTGACGGGTTAGTGAGCTGATGAAGCTGAAAACACTGTGTAAAAGCGAAGGTGTCGACACACACGGTGCATCACAGATTTCTGCACACGAGGCTGTGATGTTGCAGACCAGTCAGGGAGCCAGTACCGTGGCCTCTCCACCCTTAAAACTGAACTGGATCATGCAGCGATGGAGTAAAGATGCTGAGAGGAACATCAGGAACTCAGACTCTAAATTCAGCCTTTAAATTTGAAGACTCCTCAAACACTGCTTTAACATTTAGATGGGGGGGCAGCCAAGTCAGGTTGGCAATGCTGAAGAAAAAGAATATATTTCGTGCTTGAATTGTAACAGTTTAAAGCCGCTGTAAGAGAAGGGTGTTCAGAAATGTCTCCACCGTTCAGGGACCTCTTCTACGCTCTGAACAAGCTGCTGTGTTTGACGACTTGTTAGTGAGACCGGGGCTGAAATTGGAAATGGACGCAGATATATTCCTTCATCCCCTCTTACGGTCTGTCACTCCTTCTCCTCCCTCCGTCCTTTCTTCTCCTCTCCACTCCTGTCTTTGTGTTGTGCGCCCCATTTCAGAGGCTTTTCAGGGGCTGAAGTGGCGCTTGGCTATGCTGAAGTGTCTGCACTGCTGTGCCTGAGCCTGCAATTCAACCACTGTATGTGTGTGAGCGAGGGGGTGTATGTGTGTGTGTGTGTGTATGTGTGTGTGCCCGAGCCTGCAATTCACCAATTTCACCGCTAATTAGCCCACAAAGGCTACCGGCAGGGAGAAGGAGGAGGAGTGGAGAGGGGTGGCATACGCGGGAGGTCCAGGCCTGAGGGGGGGACGGCGAAGCTGGCACAGCTGAGGCACATATCACGGGACACGACAGACGCCTTCCATGTGTGTGTGTGTGTGTGTGTGTGTGTCTGAGCATCTCTCTCTCTCTCTCTCGTGGTGGCCGGGTTGGTTGCAGCTGCAGTTCAGCGAGTCTCAGCTCCCGAGGCTGGTCCCAGCATGCCCAGCGGTCCCACAACGCCCACTGGCACAGACTGCTGGTCCTCTGCCATCACTCCTTTTCTCTCTCTCTCTCTCTCTCTCTCTCTCTCTCTCTCTCTTTGTGTGTGTGTGAGAGAGGCAGAGACACAGAGAGAGGAGAAGAGATTCACATCCCTCTTGCCAATTGTTATGTTACGTATCAGACGGCGCCTTCAGGGAGGCAGGCGGCCTGGCTGCTCGCCACCTGAGCCGTGGAGTTTGTCCAATGTTTAGGTTTTGTTCTGTATTTGTTTTTTTTTTGTTTCTGTTTGTTTTGCTTATTAAAAGGAGCCTATATGAATTTCTCCAGATGTTTCTGTTTGCAATATTGATGGAAATGTTTTGTGTAGAGTTTAGAATACAAAATTTCAGATATTCTGAGAAGTGACTATGATGAGAAGTTTCGTGTTTTCGTCGGATAAAGGGTGAAGTTTTATTTGACCTCACTTATATGCTTCATTCTGTAGACACAAATACATGGGAGAAAGTAGGGGTAGCTCTAAGGGCCATATGAAGGCAGAATAAATTGTTGCTAGTGCTAAAAAAACTTTTTTTCTTCCTCTTGTTGCACAAACTCTTCTTTCTTTGCTTTTTTGTTTGTTTACGACTGTGTTTGTTGCTTGTGTCAGACCCTCAATGAAATATCCCAGACTGGGGTTAGAAGTTGACTTAACACATTATGTTAAGCCCCATTTCCACCATTCAGATAAGTTTGGTTTGTTTCAGTGCGGCACTCATTTGGTGGTTTTTTCTTTGGCTATAACCAAGACACGTCCCCAAATTGCAGAAACTGGTAAGTACCATTTTTTGTTACCCTTCTGTTTGGGTGCCAGGGCAATAAAACCATTACTTCCCATGCAACAGTGGTGTTAAAGAACAACACAAAATCCCAACATGTTGGGTAGCTAACAAGGAATGAATTTTAGCATGAGTTTTGGCTTCTGAAAGGGGAAATTAAGTGTGTTTTGGCTCCCAAACAGGCACATGTGGCTCTTACTTGAGCATATTTTGGCTCCCGGGAGAAGAGTTTATCACGTTTTAACCAGCCAAAGGGGCAGATTAGTGTGGCCTACCAACCAAGAATGCCCTTAATCGTGTGGTTTGGCTCTCAAAAAGGCCCTTTAGCCCACATTTGGCACCAAGTGTTTGGCTCCTGGGAGGACACTGAGTGTATTTTGGCTCCAAAGAAGACATTGTACCACATGTTTAGGCTCCAAATAGGGCACTACAGTGTCTTTTGGCACCAAGAAGGGCTTTTCAGCATGCATTTTAGCTCCTGAGAGGGAACTCCAGTGTATTTATGGCACTCTGGCATGTGTTTTGGCTCTCAGGAGGGCAGTTTATTGTGTTTTAATCAGCCAAAAGGGCAGATTAGTGTGGTTCACCAACCAGGAGAGCTCTTGAACATGTGTTTTGGCTCCCATGAAGGCACTTTGGCATTAAACAGAGTACTTCGGCAAGCAATTGGCTCCTGAGAGGGCACTATAGTATGTTTTGGTTCCCAAGAAGGGACTGTGGCACTTATTTTGACTCTTGAATGGGCAAATCAATGCATATTTTGGCTCCCAAGAGAGTAGTGTATCATGTTTTAACCAGCCAAAGAGGCAGATTATTGTGATTTACTAAACAAGAGGGCACTATAGCATGTGTTTTGGGTACCAAAAAGGCACTTTAGCTTAAGTTTGGCTCCAAAGAAGACAATTTGTTACGTGTTTTGCTCCTCATTTGGCGTTTTGGGTTTGGTTTTGATGTCGTCCTTCTCCTGAACTTGGGTTAAGAAATCAACTCTATTTGATCATCACATCACTGACTCACAAAAAAACAGGTTACCATGCTTCTGTCAGGTCCCTGAAATCAAGTTTTAGAAACCATCCACTGTTAGTTTGATGTCGTCACCTTCACTCCTCTGTGAATGAGTCAGTTGCTGCTCTTAAGGCTCAAACATGCAGTTTGTCGCTATGAGCCGAGGATGTGCCAAACTTATATTTGTTCATTCAGTTGTCTCCGCACACCTGTGGCTCACTTAGACGCTGTGTGAGATCACAAAAATATAACTATTATCCTACAAAACAAGTGTGTGACTGACCAAAGTGAGTCTCTCTTTCTTTTTTTGATGTTGTATCAATTCAGGAAACCTGTGGAGACTTTTCCACAGAGGAAACTTATTTTTGTCCGCAGCCTGCAGAGTTTGAAATATGAATACAGAAACTATGATATCCTGCCAAGAGAAGATGAAGACTGTTATTCTTGAGTCGTTTTTTTTCTTTGCAATGATCTTATTTGTCATTGCAAATGCAGTAACGTTGCTTACCTACCTCTCATCGTGACTTCTTAAGTTCAATTTTGTTCAATTTGACAGTTTACCTGCAGATACTGTATCTTTGCAGCAGTGGAGACGAAGTAATTTGTTGACTCATAAAGGCAGCAGTTAAAATGAAACACAGATTAAACTCTGGACTTTAAGGAACAACAAACTGACCTGATATAAACGTTTTCAGTCACATCACATTATGGGAAGTTGCAGCAAAGTGTTTGGAGAATTTTTATTCTTACTCCTTTTTTTCTGCCTCTTCGCAGAAAAAGTTGAAACCATTTTTAAACCCAACCTCCCCCACCCGTCTCACTCTCTCCATCCCATCCAGCAATCCACCCCCCCTCCCCCTCCCCCCGTCCTCACACCAGCTGATGTGGGCAGCCGTGGCAGGTGAGATCAATAGGGCTGAAACCTGTCCAGAGCTTTAATCCATCTGTGGTGAGCTGGGAGGAGAGACAGGGCGAGGGAGCCATCACTCACACGCAGACCTCAGCTCCTCACCTCCTCACCTCCTCCGCCTGCTAAATGGACATCTGGAGAAAAACGTCAATCAGCAAAGAGGCTTTTCTACAGTCAGATGTGTCTTTGTGTTTACTAAACTCATTCTATTCTAAGGTTAATGTGGCTTTTTGGACAATTTATATCTGAAAAACAAGTTCAACTGCAAGGACGAGATCCGATTTTCCAACATCCACAACCAAAGTCTGGCTTTGACTCTAATTTTAGCTCTTGGTTTTTACACTTTATTGTTGCTGAAATGAAAAAGTCAGTGCACCTTAAAGACCCGTGCACACTTTTTGAATCCCATGATGCTGACAATCTGATCGGCACCATCTCAACCTCAACCATCCACAGATCTCCACCTCCACTGCTGACGGAAACAAAGATCCACTCATGAACAGACCCCTTACTCTGCAGAGAAAACGTCACAAAAACATTTTAAAGGGTAGGGACCAGAGAAAAAGCACATACACAGCTCAGTTTGGATCCCAGGAGGACACTTAAGCACATTTTGACTCACAAGAGGGCACTTTAGCATATGTTTTGGCATCCATGGGAGAAGTTTAACATGTTTTAATCATTTTAAGAAGCAGATTGTTGTGGTTTCCCCAACTAGAAGAGCAGTTTTACATATTTTGGCTCCCAGTTCATCATCTTTTGGACCCCATTTTGGCACTTCAGAGTGTGTTTTGTCTCTCAGGAAGGCAGTTTATCACGTTTTAACAAGTCAAAGTGGCAGATTATTGTGGTTTGCCGACCAGGGGGGTACTTGAGCATGTGTTTTGGCTCACTATAGCACAAGTTTTGGCTCCCAAGAGGGTGCTGTAGTATGCGTTTGGATCCTCAGAAAGGCACTTTTGCTTATTTTGGCTCCCAGGAGGCCAGCCTATCATGTGTAACCGGTCAAAAGGGGGGGATGAGTGTAGTTGTCCAACTAGCAGAGCACTTCAGCATTTGTTTTGGCTCCCATAAGGCACCTTAATGTGTTCTGGCTCCTAAGAAAGGGCACTTTATCATGTTTTAATCGGTCAAAGCGGCAAATTATTGTGGTTTCCCAACCCGGAGAGCACGTTAGCTCATATTTTGGCTCCTGAGAGGGAATTTTTGCGTATTTTGGCTCCCAATTCATCATCTTTTAGACCCCATTTTGGCACTGCACAGTGTGTTTTGTGCATCAGGTGAGCAGTTAATTTTGTTTTAACCTGCCAAAGGGGCAGATATGTATGATTTCCCAACATGCAGAGCACTTCACCATTTTTTTGGCTCCCAAGAGGGTACTTTATTATGTGTTTTGGCTCCTAAGAAAGGCACTTTTGCTCATTTTAGCTCCTGGGAGAACAGCCTATCATGTTTTAACCAGTTAAAAGGGGGGCATCAGTCTGGTTCTTCAACCAGCCGAACACTTCAGCATTTGTTTTGGCTCCCAAGAAGGCACTTTGGCGCAAGTTTGGCTCCAAGAAGGCACTTTAATGTGTTTTGGCTCCTAAGAAAGGGAACTTTATTACGTTTTAATCAGCCAAAGAGGTAGATAATGGTGGTTTCCCAACAAGCAGAGCACTTTAGTGCATAATTTGGCCCTGGTGAGGGAACTTTTGCATATTTTGGCTCCCAGTTTATCATCCTTTGGATCCCATTTTGGCACTTCAGAGTGGGTTTTGTCTCTCAGGACGGTTGTTTATTTTCTTTTAACCTGCAAAAGGGGCAGATACTTATGGTTTCCCAACAAGCATAGCACTTCACCATGTGTTTTGGCTCCACTAAGGGAACTTTATTATGTTTTATCTAGTCAAAGGGGCAGAAACATATGGTTTCCCAACCGGAAGAGCACTTCACCATTTGTTTTGGCTCCCAAGAAGGCACTTTGGAGTAAGTTCGGCTCCAGGGAGGGCACTTTAGCAAGCATTTGGCTCTGGAGAAGGCACTTAAATGTGTTTTTGCTCCCAAGAGGACACTTTGGGGCGTGTTTTGTCTCAAAAGAGGGAACATTAGCGCAAGTTTTCCAACAATTGGGCAACATTTCTGTTAAAATGCAGCTTTTCTTTAACTGTGTTATTTGCATTTTCAGGTGAAACATTGTCACGTACATGGGCCTTAGTTAAATAATTTTGCTGGTGATTGCCCACAGTGATTAAGAAGCCAATCACCAGGAATTGGCCAAAACTAATTTATCCCAATGATATTATCCATGTTTGTACAAAAATGTGCACATACATGAAATTGAAGATGTACTCACAATGACATTCAAGTTTATATTAAGGCAAAGTTTATCAAGTGTCCACTGGGTACTGGCTATAGATGCACAAAATACGACATAAACGCCAAATTCAAAAACCAATGAGAGGAGCTGAGCGGAAAGTGACATCAACCAATGAACATAAACAAAACTGAACCTGTTAAAATCTCTGAAAGCTCCTCACTGTGACTTTAAATTATCTTCTCTCCATTTTTTTGTGTGTGTGTGTGCGTGCATATTTAAAGATAACAGAGTTTAGTGAGCATGTGTGAAAACACCCTGGGGTGTTGTGTTTTGTCACCGTAGATTCACTATCATGACTCATTTTCATGTGCCGGACTATCAGCATCCTGCATGCCGGCTTATCTAACTAACTGATAAATAACACGGTCTGTCACAATGATAACAAGGTCAATTCAATAGGCTGACCAGCAGCTCTGTTTTCCCTAAAGCGTTAAGCAGTCCCATCTGATGCCTTCACTGACCTCCATGCTAATGAACAAAACACAGAGAGGCAGCAGGAAAATGAATATGAATGAAAGGCAAATCTATCAGAAACACGCCTCCTTTAAATAACCCCCTCCCTCACTCCCCTTCCTCCACTCCCTCCCCCTCCACCCTGTTATATTTTATTCTCCAACGCGTGGTGAATTTAATAAATATATGCAAATGTGTGCTGTGGAACATGACGAGTGTAAATCAGGCGAGGATGTTCTTTGAGCGCTGCCGAGATTGAGGCTGAGAGCTGACCCCGGGTTAATCATTTTTCACTTCCCTATCGCATTCAATTCTGCTGCCTGCATGTGTGTGTCCATGTGTTTGTGTGCATGTGTGTGTCACGCTGCGGCACTGCTGTGTGTGTGTGTGTGGGTGTACTGTGTGCTTGTGGCGACACACAATTCATTACAAACTTTGTACACATGATTAGGATAATATTTACTTTCAAATTTATGCTAAATGTGAGGTTATAAATTTAGATTCTGGTATTCCCTGGTTTGCTTTTAATTTATTTCCTCTGTGCTTTATTTGACAGTTTTAATTGAAGTTACTGTGGGTGTCCTTTAATTTCTTTTTGATTGTGGTTTTAAATGTTTGAAACAGAGCTAATGAAGATTACATCTATCTCATGATAAACCAAGTTGATTTAAAGTCACTAATGCATTTTCAGATTGTTATAGAGCTTTATATACATCTGTTGTTGTGTCCGTCTTTTGTTTCTCTCTTGTTAAAGCTTCTATTGTGAAGTTAACAGCACAATGCCAACATACTATAAACGGACCAGGTGTGTAATGATGTCCACCACCTGAAATGATGCATAATTACTGTGAGTGTAACAATGCAATCGTGCAACATTTTCACACACTGCTTACATGTTTTAGTGCAGGCTGAGATCTGTTTAACACAGCTGTTGGTGTAAACTATTCTCCTACTCCATTAAAGCCCCAGTCAGGAGTTTTTCACTGGCTGTTTGGACTGAAATTGGTACAAATGCTTCTTTATGACCAACAATAACAGAGAAGATCATTCGTAACATGGCTGATCTATGGAAGCCCTGAAAGCCCATGATTTTCAACAATATACTTTTTCAGTTTTCTTAAGTTAAGGAGTTAATTTCAATTGTTTTCTCTACTGATAACTGGATAATTTCTTGCCACTCATCACATAACTCAGTCGCTGTAATGATACAAAGTGTCTGAAATTCAGTTGAACATTAACTTTCTGATGCATTTTGACATATTTCAAAAATAAACAGGGATTGTTAGGACTGAAAGAATCCGTTATTTGCCAAAACCACCTGAATTTCTTTCTTTCCAATTCTTTTCATTGTTTATTAAAGTGGTTCTGGGGAGAATCCATATGAAGTGGATTACAGTGACTCCCTTTTGCCAGAGAACCTTAGCAAACTGTGGTGATGTTTTTTTTTTTTTAAGTGAAAGGTTCAACCTTCTTTTTAACACAACTTTTCTTTGTTCAAGATAATTTTTTACCGCATACAATGTGACAAGGCAATATATTTATTAACAGTTACGAAGTATCAATGTTTGAAATGTGACAACAAGCAAACTTTGTAGCATAGATTGGTATTCGGCTACATCTAGCGCTACTCACAGCCTGGTGCTCTGAGATGTGTCTGTAACGTTATTGTATCCTGGTTGTGTCCTACCAGTGCTCATCTACCAACTCCAACCTCACCAAGCAGAGCAAACGTAACCTGGCTCTTCATTTTATTGATAGACTCTCAGGTTTGAACAGATCACTGCAGAATAACTGCTGCATGTGGACAGGAATCAACATTAACACAAATAGCCTAATCTGTGTTTTAGCCTTTAACCTGTGCTCTATCACTCTCGTGTTTAGCTTTCTTCTGTTATTCTGTCCCTTTTCTGTCAGACAGCTTCTGTTTCCACTATCACTACTAAATAAATCACACACTGCAAAAACTGAAATCTAAGCAAGTCATTATGTCTTATTTTTAGTCAAATGTGTCTTACTATTCTTGATTTGAGCCACATTTACAAGACAAGGTAAAAAAATGTCTCATTTCAAGTTTTTCAAAGACAAAAATGAGGCATCAATTGCCTGTAACAAGTAAAAAAAATCTGCCAATGGGATAAGATAAAAGATTCTTGTTTTAAGACATCTTTCTAATTTCAAGAAACTTCCCAGGCAAATTCGTCTTATCCCATTGGCAGATTTTTGACTTGTTACAAGCAATTTACACCTCATTTTTGTCTTGAAAAAACTTGAAATAAGACATTTTTATCACCTGGTCTGGTGTATGTGGCTCAAACTATGAACAATAAGACAATTTTTACTACAAATAAGACAGAATGACTTGCTTGGATTTCCGTTTTTGCAGTGCAGCAATAGTTTTCAGCAGAGAAAAACACAGTTCCACAGAATCAACACTAACACAAACAGTTTAACCTGTGTTTTAGCCTTTAGCTCTTGCTCTATCACTCTCCTGTTTAGCTTCCTTCTGCTCTTCTGTCCCTTGTCTGTCAGACAGTGCAGCTCCTGTTTCCAGTATTAAAACTAAATAAATCACAAACTGTCTTCAGCAGAGAAAAACACAGACCTCTGTTCTCTCTGCTAAACTCGTCAGTCAGTGCGGTGTTGTCATTGAGACTTACGACATGCCCTAAATCGATCTGGTCCAGTCTGACCTGAACGCAAAGCTAGAAATTAGCATTTAAAAATAACCTATTTTAGCGCAGATAATCTCATTTGGACTTGTGGATTATGACCAGATAAGATATATATCTTAGTATGAGACTTTTAAAAAATCTCTTAGAAAGTCCTCACAGTCCCTTTAAGCAAAACTGACAAATTCACAGGTATTTAAATGTACCAACAGACCTGCATTTTCAACTCCCTCTCCCTCTAACCTCGTCTTGTGTCCTCTATTGTGTGTTTTGAATGCTCACATTTTCACATTATGATAAAATAATATGTTTAAAGATGTCAGCTGTAGGAGTTGTTGAGTTTTTTCAGAATGTACAGAGCTTTAGTTTTGTATAAGCAGCCTATGTACAGAGATATAACTAAATCGACTTTGCACTCAACAGAAAATGTAAATGTACATATCATTTAGAACAAGATTCATATCAGTGCCATATTAAACAGATTGTATGAGGAAAACTGAGGACCATTTTACAAATTGATGCTATAATACTGAATGATTGTGACGTTTATGGTTTGCTTGTTTTTCTTTTCAGTCTGAATCACCTCAAATGAATGTAAATCTTTACTAAATCATGCAAAACATTAAAAATATAGTTGACGTCTCTTTCAAATCACTTCATTCAGATTTTTATGCATCTTTCCTTCACCTGCTTGCTTTCTTTTAAACTTGTAAGCACAGACTGAATAAATTTAAGGTTATTTGGTGTTTGAGTCCTGCACCATGACCCTTGTGTTGGTTCAACATTCTCTGGTGTTTCTGTTGGTGTCAGAAAGGTGTAAAGACAGGTTGGTGGTTATGGTTATGGTGTTTGCTGCTGATAAAGTCATCCTCTGACTTTTTAACTTCTATGAAAACATCAATTAATATTTAAAAGACTGAAGCCTGACTGTTTCCTGATCTCTGCCTTGGAGTGAAGTTTTTTTTAAAGATGTTAAATCTATTCACTGGATTTTTGTTTGAGTGTTTTTTTAAACTTTAATTACCCACAGGTGAACCTTTGGTAGCTGGTCCTGACTCCTCTCACTGGTGCGTTATGTGGCGAGAACCTGCCGATTGATACCAGGGTCTTTAAACTATCACAATGTCTTCAGCTAGAAAGCTTCATTTGGTCTTTCTGATAAACGCTGAATAAAAAGTCTTTCATTTTGCATGACGGCAGCAAACATTGCAGGAAGGAGAGTCATAATATTCATACGAGACATCTGGAGTCAAACTAAATATCACGTGTGTGGCATCATGAGGATAGCAGATTGAAATGAATCAGATGCCTCGTGTCAACTGTAGCGTTTTGAACATATTTATAGTTTAACTAAAACTCTATGCATTGATGATTGCCCTCAAATGTCTCATCTGTGTCCTGAGAGTATCTAATCCATGTGTCTCTTCCTTTATATGCCACTTTATCTTGTTGTCATGCCAGCATCCCTGTGGTACAGTCTGATTCTCTGCTTTAAATGATACCAAGATAAATGTTCACAATTCAGAAGTATCCAAATAAGTGTAAACCTTGTGATTGCCAATGAAAAAGTCTTTTTTCTGGTGCTGTGTCTTATCCTCTTTAAAAGAGAATCTATTGACGAGGAAAAAAGTCATGCATGCATTGAAAGTCTTGTGACATCGTCGGTATAAATAAGCAATTGCCTGGCTAAGCAATTAATCCATGTACACAGTTGCTGTTACAGTTGGAATAGAATATTTTCTTCCTCCTCTCATGAAATTATTGTGGAAATGTGGTTTATCATTGACAGATAAAGTATGTATCTCCTCAACACTTAACTGATAAAGCTCTATTTATTTGCAAATCATGATCATTTTATCAAGGGAGGTAGAAACTATCATTTTCCCACAGCATTGCTCTGAAATTGTAATTTATTTGCATTTAATTGTATGTCTTACATTTCATAAGTGGGAATAATATTTACTATGATTAAAAAGTTGCTCACTTGGCTAAATTGGCATATTTAGAATTGTTTATTGACGTGCATTTTCTCTGTATATTTAAAACTATAAACTGAACTAAATTTAATGGAACTACCAGTGTGTGCTCATCTCATTGCAAAAAAGTGTTTTCAATCAAGTAAAATGGTCTGTTTGTTCTGTAAATGAATGGGAAATTGATTTTATTAAAGTTTGAAACCTATTTACAAAAAAGAAAAACTGTGGCAATTTTTAATTTCTAAATTCTACACTCAAATATGTCTATTAATTATTTGTAAAGAACCCAAATATTTTGCTGTTCTTAATTTTTTTTTTATTACAGTTATTTTTCTATGTCCTGTAGTTCAAAATGATAACGGTTGATGCTTTTATTTTGAAAAATCACACGCCGGAAGTATAAACTACTGTATAATGAAACGTTAATAAACGAACGTTAACGAGTAAATTTATGCGAATTAAGCTCTTGCTCGTCAAGGAACAAGGTCTTTATACAATTATTTTCTTCAAAAAATCAATACTGAGTGATTTTATTTTCTTCTTTAGTAGTTTTGTCGAGTTTAACGTGAAAGTGTAGTAATAATGTCGTCATGTTGTAGACGGTTAACGGTCACAGAAGTTTAAAATACGTCGACGTAGATACTTTTTAAAATCAGGTTGTTTTGAAACAAAGGTGTAGAAAGATGAAATATGTTTTCATAATGAGTTTAAATGTAATTTGAGATTATAAGAGCAGGTAATTTCCATTTAGTGAAGCGCCTTTTAGGTCATTTGATGACAGAAATAGTTGAATTCATGGATTTAAAGAAACCTCAGTTATAATTTACTCAAGGTTTAAGTTACTTAAATTCAAGGGTGTGACTGAAAATGTGTACTTTTAATTTTTCAAAGGTATTAGTTAAACTTTAAGAGCTTCCTGTTGACACTGTCCAACATATTAACTCACTGTTTGTTTGTTTGTTTATTTTTTGTGCCCTCAGAGCTCCAGCAGATAAATATTAGTCCTGAAAACCCTTCAACCTCATTTGATGTGTCGATCTACTTCCTGTAAAGCTTTACATCTCCAAACATCCCTGTCCTCATGTCCTTTTCTGACTGCTGAACAGGTAAACACACACCTCTCTCTCTCTCTCTTCCTGTTTCTTCTTTTCAAATGACTTTGCTTCTAATCAAACATCATTTATTCCCTATCGCAGCGCTCCGCACCCCTTCTCACCTGCGCTCGCTCGCCCTCACCCGTCCTCACCCCATCCTGGTCGCCCCTAGCCTAGGGCCTGTTTCCAAGGTAACCAGCATCTCATTTCTGATGTGTCAGTTTGTGTTATTGTCTTCACGCTCTCCTGCAGTACCCTTCCTCTCTCCTTTTCTCGGTTTTCGTGTCTGTCTGTCTCTCCCTCTGACACAAACAGACTCTTTGCACTCCCTCTCTTCTTTACCTTTAGAACAAATCAGAGAGATAAATGAGAGGAGTGAACTAGGACAGGTGTGTAAAAACGAGTTCGTAAGTGTGTTGCGTTTGATGTGTGTCCTCTTTTCGGTGAGAATATTAAGTTTAAATCGTTCTTTTTCTAAGAACGTCTTTCTACTTTTACTTCGTCAAATCAAAAAGTTTACGAGTCAACCGTATTACCTAAGTCTATTTTTAGGTTTTATTCTGGAAATAAACACATTTCAGAAACTTTTTCTTTTCACGCACTTGTTATGTTTTTGTGTGTGTGTGTGTGTTTGGGGACCTTCAAATGAAAAAGATGGCATGCCATCACAGTTTTATTCTTGTAAAAACTGAGTTTTTCAGATACCTGAAATAGCAGAGTAAAGAAAGAAGGAGGTGGAGAGGAGGAATAAGGGTAGAAATACAAAAAAAGCAGATGAGGATGAAAATCAAAGAGGCCAAAAGTAGGAGAGCAAAGAGATGAATTTTTTGAAGTAACAAGGATATAAAACATGTTTTCAGTTTTTTCACCTTTTTTTTGTTAAGTACATAACTCCACATGTGTTCATTCATAGTTTTGATGCCTTCAGTGAGAATCTACAATGTAAAAAGTCATGAAAATAAAGAAAACGCATTGAATGAGAAGGTGAGTCCAAACTTTTGGCCTGTATTGTCTCTTTATAAACAATCATCACCACAGTTTGCGTCATCCTCAAGCCAAAGGGCATCACGGTGATCCATTTCGTTCGTATTCTCTTCACAGTCACTTTAAACACTGCAAAAACGGAAATCTAAGCAAGTCATTATCTCTTATTTGTAGTAAAAATTGTCTTATTGTTCTTAATTTGAGCCACATTCACCAGACCAGGTCATAAAAATGTCTTATTTCAAGTTTTTTTAAGACAAAAATGAGGTGTAAATTGCTTGTACCAAGTCAAAAAAATCTGCCAATGGGATAAGACAAATTCGCCCGGGAAGTTTCTTGAAATTAGAAAGATGTCTTAAAACAAGAATCTTTTATCTTATCCAATTGGCAGATTTTTTTTTTTACTTGTTACAAGCAATTGATGCCTCAGTATTGTCTTTAAAAAACTTGAAATGAGACATTTTTATGACCTTGTCTGGTAATTGTGGCTCAACTCAAGAATAGCAAGACAAATTTTACTAAAAACAAGACATAATGACTTGCTTAGATTTCAGTTTTTGCAGTGAAGACAGAAAACAATGTTTTTTACTCCATCAACACAAGTCACCAGAATTTCAGCCCATTTATCTGTTTTTGTTTCTTTTCAAAAGAGTATGCAAGTGAAGGTTTGTGTTGATGATCTTATCCCTGTACTCCCCCACTCAATACAGGAACAGAAAGATGAGAAATACTCCTGTTTTGTGTTTTATTTTCTCTCTGTTTGCAGTATTTGTTGCTACAATACATCTCAAATAGTTGTGAGGCAGAAAAATGCTTAAAATGTAGGTACGCGCCGCTGTAATGCTGTAAGTATCACCAAACGTAATGAACGAGCTCTCCCCAGGTGGGTGCTTGAACGAAGCGAGCTGCTTCCACAAAGTGAGCACCAGTTCATAAAACAGTTATGTGAAGTGGAGTGTTTTTGAAGGTCTTAAGTGAACATTACCTGTGATCTCATTCTCATTAGAAACTGAGAACACTGTGAAGTGTTGATAGTCCCCGCAGTCTGAAGATGGGTGTGAACGTGCAAGAACGCAAAGAGAAGAAAAGAGAGAGAGAGAGAGGGAGGATCCCGTCCCTCCACCTGACGGCAGCAGCTCCAAACATCAGCTGAAGGAGGAGAGACGGAGGCTGCAGGAGGAGACGGGCACCTGGGAGTGTGAACCAGGAGCGACAGGTGAGAACACAGAGGAGACAATGGAGACCACACTGTGACAAGTCACATACTGAATCTGTGAAGGTTTAGGGATGAAACCCTCATTTACACCCTCGAAATACAGTGAGTGAGCGTATATTGTTGACATATTTATCAACATTTCGTCTAAGATTAGTGAATCGAGTTTAGTACACAAGTTAAAGAGCGCGGTAGTTGTTAAAATTTAGCAGTTTGCACATCACTAAAACCTTTTAAGTACCAGTTATGTTGAAAACATACAAACCTCAATTCCAGTGAGGTTGTGCAAAATGTAAATAAAACAGAATACAATGATTTGTAAATCCTCTTCAACCTATATTCTAATGAATACACAACAAAGACAAGATATTTAATGTTCGAACTTATAAACTTTATTGTTTTTGTGCAAATATTTGCTCATTTTTGCGTGCAACATGTTTCAAAAAAAGCCTGGACATATTCATGTTTACCACTGTGTTACATTACCTTTTCTTTCACAACACTCAGTTATCACTTGGGAACAATACTTGTTGAAGCTTCGGAGCTGGATTCAGGGACACAGATAAATTAATAACACTTTTTTTTCAATTTTCACTCAAGTTGTGCGCAATTCTAGCCATAATGGAAACACCAGCAAGGCACAAATGTACTTTATTGAAACTTAAGAAATTATGCTTTTATTTTGTGAAAAAAGTGTATAAGAAATGCAGCTACAGATGGGTAAAGAAACAGTTTGTTTTTATTCTTCTGCAGAAAAAATTCACAGTGAGTGATGGTTCACTTTCACGTTGTTATTTAACGTCATTTTCCTAAATGATCAGTGTTTTTACCAGCTACATAAGAACGATAATAAAATCTCTCAAAATATCTTAGTTTGTATAAAATTTGAAAAAATATTTTCACCTGTAGCTGCCATTGTTGTTTACGCCGCAATAACGTCTGGGTAGTGACGTCATATGGTTGCACCGGGCTGGATCTCATACAGGATCATATAATTCCTGGAGCGGACTTCAGTGGTTTCCCCAGGAAGTTTTGTGGGTTTATGTTGGAAAATAGTCGGCACAGCATTTGGCTTTAGTCTCCGTTTATAATGACCCACACCTGTCAGCTCTTTCATCAGCATGGGCCGGCTAAATGCAGCAAATGCTTCTGGGGAGAAGTGGCCAGAACATAGCCGCGGCTCCATGGGAAGTTGTTAACGCCCACAAGCGATTTCCCACAACTTCCTTCTTTTCTTGTCTTTTGGGAAGCTGTGCAGACTAACATCAGTCTCCTTGTTTCCTTTGGACTGAAAAGTGCACCCAAAAGCAGCCACATGTGGCATTATTATGTTTTTGTCCCTCCTCAAACCTCGTGACTTACGGCGACTAGTAGTGAGTAAACGGCCAAATCCAGATGCTCGGCACCAAGCAACCAATCTACGTCATCAACCCAGAATGCATTGCGGCAGTAAAACAATGGCTGCGCCCGAAGGATAGAAGCTGTGTTTTAAACTGTATTTTTTAAAGAAAAACCAATTCGTTATGTCTTTTAACAACAAATTCTAGTTTGAGACAAACATTTAAGCACATTCATGCCTGTTAGTCCTTACAGTCGGGGTTCACTTTCAGGAAAGTTCTGGGGTTCTCTTGTATCTCTAAAAAGTCTTAAATTCATTGAAATGTTATATTCTGGTCTTGAAAAATGACTCAAAGGTCTTAAATTTTTTAGGGCAGGATTTGTCGATGTTTTATTGTTTTTCTTTTTTTCGAGAGAGAGCTGTAGAGTAGATACTAGGGCCGAACGAGATGGACAGAATTTCATATCTCAATATTAATCCCAGATATCTCGATACCAATATGGTAAAATATGACTCTGGTATTAGAGAAAACAAGGCATTTTTCAGAAAAACAAAAGCATCATAATATAACAGGATGTGTAAAATGGGGTTAATCATGTGACTGCCTGAGCTTTACATGTAGAGAGAGCTGGGAAAATCTACATTATTGATTGCTTCGGTATTGGGATATTAATATCTTAAATTTTCATATCTCGATACAGATACAATAAAGATATGTGGGTCACTGTTTGCACTTGTACACTCAGCCGTTAACCAGAGAGCACTGAGGATCACTTTATGTTCAATAAACAGACACAAAATAAACTGTAAACAGTAAAGTAAACACACTTGTTATAATAGGGGTGTAATACATCAGGATCCCCCAACCATCAACTATATTTATAGTGTTTTTGGTCTTAAATTTCATTCAAGGTGGCATTAAAAAGGTCTTAAAAAGTCTTAAATTTGACTTCCTGAAACTTGAAGGCACCCTGAAGAAGGATGGGATTCTTTTGAGGCAGCATAACACAAACATGGACGGGAGGAGGAGCTTTAATCAAACTTTAGTTGCAGGGCTCTTACTTACATGTGTCCACTTCCTCCTCCTCTACATGCTGTTTCATGTTCCTCTGTAGAGTTATTAATGCACACACCCATCGAGGGAGGAGGTTAGATGAGGACACTTCAGATTGGTTGTTTCTGTGAGCAGTTTACACACTGTACTTCCTCTCCTGTCCACGTCGTTCGGCCCACGTCGCAGGCAGAGTGGTCCGGGCCTCTCAGGACCTGGAAGGTTAATATTTGAAGGAAGGATGGCCCATAAATATGAGCAAAGGGACTTTTAATTAAATAAGCACTTCTTAAATATTCTCCTGGGCCTGCTGCTTTTGTTTAAACATGATTGATTGACTACTATCTCTCCAGGCAGGACCATTAGTTTCACCACTCCCTCCCTGTATTCTCTCTCTTTCTCCAGCTCTGCCAACATCTCTCCTCCCTTTCTCTCTCAATTACACTCCTCCTCTTCTCTCCTCCCTTCTTTCCCCTCATTTATCCCACCTCCTCCCTCCTTTTTTTCTGTGTGTGTATGTGTTCTCTCCGCTGTCAGCTCCTGTTCCTTTTCTCTTTCCATCAGTCCACGTCCCTGAGCCTCTCTCAGGAGGCCCATATTTCTCCAAACTCATGACAAGGTAATGAGGCCATGCTAAATCCTACCACGCCCCGGAGCTACATCAGAAGGTGGAGGGGCCGCTCTGCCCCCGCCCCGCCTGGCCCGACCTGGCCTGGCAGCCCGTCCCCCTCTGAGGCAAACGCCGTCATCTGTATGCANGATCTCATACAGGATCATATAAGTCCTGGAGCGGACTTCAGTGGTTTCCAGAGGAAGTTTTGTGGGTTTGTGTTGGAAAATAGTCGGCACAGCATTTGGCTTTAGTCTCCGTTTATAATGACCCACACCTGTCAGCTCTTTCATCAGCATGGGCCGGCTAAATGCAGCAAATGCTTCTGGGGAGAAGTGGCGAGAACATAGCCGCGGCTCCATGGGAAGTTGTTTACGCCCACAAGCCATTTCCCACAACTTCCTTCTTTTCTTGTCTTTTGTGAAGCTGTGCAGACTAACATCAGTCTCCTTGTTTCCTTTGGACTGAAAAGTGCACCCAAAAGCAGCCACATGTGGCATTATTATGTTTTTTTCCCTCCTGAAACCTCGTGACTTACGGCGACTAGTAGTGAGGAAACGGCCAAATCCAGATGCTCGGCACCAAGCAACCAATCTACGTCATCAACCCAGAATGCATTGCAGCAGTAAAACAATGGCTGCGCCCGAAGGATAGAAACTGTGTTTTAAACTGTATATTTTTAAAGAAAAACCAATTCGTTTTGTCTTTTAACAACAAATTCTAGTTTGAGACAAACATTTAAGCATATTCATGCCTATTAGTCCTTACAGTCGGGGTTCCCTTTTAGGAAAGTTCTGGGGTTCTCTTGTATCTCTAAAAAGTCTTAAATTCATTAAAATGTTATATTCTGGTCTTGAAAAATGACTCAAAGGTCTTACATTTTTCAGGGCAGGATTTGTCGATGTTTTATTGTTTTTCTTTTTTTTGAGAGAGAGCTGTAGAGTAGATACCAGGGCTGAACCAGATGGACAGAATTTCATATCTCAATATTAATCCCAGATATCTCGATACCAATATGGTACAATATAACTCTGGTATTAGAGAAAACAAGGCATTTTTCAGAAAAACAAAAGCATCATAATATAACAGGATGTGTAAAATGGGGTTAATCATGTGACTGTCTGAGCTTTACATGTAGAGAGAGCTGGGAAAATCTACATTATTGATTGCTTTGGTATTGGGATATTAATATCTTAAATTTTCATATCTCGATACAGATACAATAAAGATATGTGGGTCACTGTTTGCACTTGTACACTCAGCCGTTAAGCAGAGAGCACTGAGGATCACTTTATGTTCAATAAACAGACACAAAATTAACTGTAAACAGTAAAGTAAACACACTTGTTACGATAGTGGTGTAATACAGCAGGATCCCCCAACCATCAACTATATTTATAGTGTTTTTGGTCTTAAATTTCATTCAAGGTGGCATTAAAAAGGTCTTAAAAAGTCTTAAATTTGACTTCCTGAAACTTGAAGGCACCCTGAAGAAGGATGGGATTCTTTTGAGGCAGCATAACACAAACATGGACGGGAGGAGGAGCTTTAATCAAACTTTAGTTGCAGGGCTCTTACTTACATGTGTCCACTTCCTCCTCCTCTACATGCTGTTTCATGTTCCTCTGTAGAGTTATTAATGCACACACTCATCGAGGGAGGAGGTTAGATGAGGACACTTCAGATTGGTTGTTTCTGTGACCGGTTTACACACTGTACTTCCTCTCCTGTCCACGTCGTTCGGCCCACGTCGCAGGCAGAGTGGTCCGGGCCTCTCAGGACCTGGAAGGTTAATATTTGAAGGAAGGATGGCCCATAAATATGAGCAAAGGGACTTTTAATTAAATAAGCACTTCTTAAATATTCTCCTGGGCCTGCTGCTTTTGTTTAAACATGATTGATTGACTACTATCTCTCCAGGCAGGACCATTAGTTTCACCACTCCCTCCCTGTATTCTCTCTCTTTCTCCAGCTCTGCCAACATCTCTCCTCCCTTTCTCTCTCAATTACACTCCTCCTCTTCTCTCCTCCCTTCTTTCCCCTCATTTATCCCACCTCCTCCCTCCTTTTTTTCTGTGTGTGTATGTGTTCTCTCCGCTGTCAGCTCCTGTTCCTTTTCTCTTTCCATCAGTCCACGTCCCTGAGCCTCTCTCAGGAGGCCCATATTTCTCCAAACTCATGACAAGGTAATGAGGCCATGCTAAATCCTACCACGCCCCGGAGCTACATCAGAAGGTGGAGGGGCCGCTCTGCCCCCGCCCCGCCTGGCCCGACCTGGCCTGGCAGCCCGTCCCCCTCTGAGGCAAACGCCGTCATCTGTATGCAAAACTAAACTTCCTCGCTGCAGAATCAGGCGACCAAAGACTAAACTAACACACAAATTGGATCCTGCTCCTCTCTTACTGTTTGTTTATACCTCCTCTCAATCCCTTCCTCTTCTTCTTCTTCATCCCTCTCTCCTTCTCCAAAGCGGTGCAGCAGCGTTAGGTCTGCCATGCTCTGCTGATTTCTAGCTGGAAGATGGGGATCGGCGGGGGAGCTCAGTCTGGCTGTGGGCAGCTGAGCCATGGATAACTCACACAGAGCAGCACACACACAAAGAATAAGGTAGAAACTGTTTATTCTTAGTCGGGTAAATGTTTAACCCTCAGATACAGCTGCAGGTTAACGTGTTACCATCGAATTACAGCCTCAGCTTTCAGTTCAAGTCCCGTCTTTCTGCACACGACTGTCCAGCATTTCCTGACTCATTGTGGCTCCATAACCAGCTGATAGCCTGAGTTTAAGTCCAACCTTAGCTGAGATTAGGGGCGGAGCTAGAAAAATATTTATGGGGCAGTCGATTGTTAAGTGGTGGATTATTTTAATATCAGGGTGACTATATTCTGAAACCCAAAAAAGAGGACCCTCTACCAAAGACCACAAAATAGCTTCATAACCCAAACATTTATTTAAAACACTCCCTCTCTATTTAAAGTCAAACATTTGTACAATTGCAACATAAATCATGTACTGAAGGCGATTTCTGCCAAAATTAAAATCTGGCTTTGTTGAGATTTCTCTTTTTTTGCCCTTATGAAGTCAAAAAATCTGAGATGCAATGGTAAAATTTCAACTTGTGTCCCATGATTTTGACCATTTCCCCCCAAAATGTTTTACTTCAAAATCAAAAATTGGTTCTTTAGCTCAGGATTAAAACCTATGCCACATAATTTTGACTATTTATCCCGAAATGTTGACTTTAAAATTCAAAATTTATTTTTTCTTGAGCTCAAAATTTGAACTTTTACCCCATAAATTATACTTTCTATCTCAAAGCTTTGACTTTTAAGCACCAAATTTGTTGTTTTGCCCCATAATTTTGATTTCTTCTCTCAAAATTTGTACTTTTAAACTCAACTTTGATTCTTTTAGCTCAAAATTTTAACTTTTGCCCCATAATTTTGACTAGTTATCCCAAAATTGTGACTTCTAAACTCAATTTTTTTTTCTTGAGTGCAAAATTTCAACTTTTGCCCCATAATTTTGACTATTTATCTTAGAATTTTGACTTTCCTATCTCAAAATTTTGACCTTTTTCTCTCAAAACTCCAATTTTTAAACTAAAACTTTGATTCTTGTGGCTCAGAATTTCAACTTTTGCCCCACAAATTTGACATTTTTTTTAAGTAATGTTTTTCATCACAAAATTTTAACTTTTATGCTGAAAATTTGATTCTTTTAGCTCAAAATTTCAACTTTTGCCCCATTATTTTGACTATTTATCTCAAACATTTGATTATCTGAAAATTTTGACTTTCATATCTCAAAATTTTGACTATTTCTCTCAAAATCCAATTTTTTAAGAAAAACTTTGATTCTTTTAGCTCAGAATTTTAACTTGTGGCACACAAATTTGACCGTTTTTTATCATAATGTTTTTCATCACAAAACTTGGGTTTTGAATCACAAATTTTTTTACATTTTTAAGCTTAAAATTTTGACTCATTTTTCATAACTTGTCTTATCTCATAGTCAGTCAGTCAGTAGATTTCTATAATCTCAAACTCGGCCTCACAACTCTTTAGGCCTTCATGGTTCTTTCATTTCTTGACAGATGGTTTATTATTTTTCACTCAGTCTTACTGTATTACTCAAAACTGTCTGTCTCTTCACGCTGCTATGTTCAAGTGAAAACTGTCGTGTGGAGGGGGAGGAATGTCACATCATCTCATTCACTGTAGTTAGAAACTCATCGACGTGTCTGATGAGTTATACATTTTCTTGTATTAAATCTTTATTACTGGGGTGGCAACAGGGGCGGTAAGGCTTTGTTTAAGGGGGCAGCTGCCACCCTGTGCCCCCCCCAGTCAACCCGCCCCTGGCTGGGCTTAAATTCCAGTAAAGTCTCAAGCTGCATACAAACACACTGAGTGTGAGGATGCAGGAGGGAATAGTTTGTAAATTCAATGGTCAGGATGAAGGATGTATGAAAACATCTAAGGTTGGAGATAGAGAATCATTTTGAAGATTAAAACAGAGAAGATGTCCACGAAACTGTCCCTTTTTGAAGGCCACATTTATATCATCAGAAAACTTGAAGCAGAGTTTAGACCTCTGTATCTTTGATCTCCATCTGTTTCAAACATTACATAACGACTTTTGTAGCGACTGAAGTTATGATGTAAAATAATCTACATAAATAGAGACCTCTTAGGTTTTTAAAAAACAAACTTTGGGTTAAAGGTTTGTCTTGTTTATTGAAGGTAAAAACAGGAAACAGCTATGAGTCTGTTTTTTGTGAAAAGGTATGAAGAGAAAGGGTCAGTTTGTTTCAAATACACTGTTAGTATAAAATTATTATTCACTTTAATTGCAAGACGTTTTAGGGTTTTTGTTTTATTTGTGAGCTGCAGATGTGAATTAGCTCTAAGCTAACCCTGGTACGGTGCAGCAAATAGTCACATTTTAGTTATACGGCCAATATAAGTATGTAAAATATGTACAGCCAATATGAGGGTTAGTGTATTAGCATTTTATTCTTCACTTCCACATCAGGTGCTTTGTTTTTCAATTCACTTCAATTCAAAAAACTTTATTTGTGCTCAAGGGGCATTTAAAGGCAAACAGAACTGTAAACAACTGTCAACAAAAACAAGAAACAAACAACACAGAGTACAACAAAGCAATTTTTGAGTGTGATAAACATTTACAAAAAGTATTATAAATGCACAGGGAATGAATTCAGCAGAATCTAAGAGCTGTCATGCAAAATTTCAAAATGGATGTTTAGTATTGGAGGAATAAACTGCATTTATCATGAAACACTTCAGAAACAACAACTGTCTGTTTAGCTAAAAGTCAGTGAGGATGTTTTAAAAGCCATAAATGTTGATACAGAATACAAATAATCTACAGTAAGAGTAACAGTTGGTTTTCAACATGTAAGAAGCAGGAAAGAAAAAATCAGCGAGATAATATCGGAATGAAAATATTTTTATTTTCTTTCTGGGTGGATTTGTGCAGAAAGAAAACTCTTTATTCACAGAAAAAAAACACCTCATAAGGTTTTACTTTGATCGAGATGTGCCAACAGGAAATGTAAACATTAATGTAACGTGATAAAACAAAACCAGAAGGGCAAGAAGGTAAAACTCCTCACGCTGCAGCTTTTGGTGGAATTCATTAACGCGTATCGATCACGTAAACAGAACAACATGTTTACCAAACACTTTAATGATACTCCTGAAAAACTAAAAGGCAAACAGAGACTCTGACATGGACCGGTGCGTGTGTGTGGGATGGAGTGACACTCCACAGACAGGAGGAGAGCAGGGAGAGGAGGCAGGAGAGGTGATGGTGTGATAATGGAGGCGGTGGAGAGAAAACACTCGGAGGGGTGCAGGAGAAGGGACACAGAGACGATGGTTGCACTCCAAGTATTGGACAGAGAAGCAGGTAAAGTAGGCTGCAGGTGAATGGGAGAGAGGGGTAGTGTGTGTATATGAGAGAGAGAGTGAGAGAGAGGAGGTGGAGGAGGAGGAGGGGGGAGGGGGGCATATTAAAAATGCAGCAGTGGGGAGCAGGCCGGGGATTCACAGTAATTAGATGACAAAACGGCGGCGGGCTGGAGATGAGAGAGAGGGGTCACACACAATGCCACTGCCGCCGGGTAATTTGTAAGTGTCAATCACCAGCCTGCCAGGGGAAAAGAGAGGGAGGAAGGGAGGGGGGGTGTGGAGAGAGAGAGAGAGGGAGGAGGGAGGGAAGGGGGGCAGAGATAGAGGGAGTGAGACAGAATATGAGGGTGCTAGCAGGCTGCATGAGACAGGAGGGAAGGAGGTTTTATTTTTAAAAAAAGAAATAAAAAATAAAGTCACAGGAGACGAGGAGAGAAAGCAGAGCATGTTTTTCAGAAAAAAGGAGCAGTGTTAGAGCTGAGGGGACAAAGAGAAGAGAGGAGACATCTGGGTTTGAATATCAGGAGAATAAATGAGGAGGGCTGGAAACAAAAAAAGTGATCAGTGTCACCATGATGTGAATCTTTGCTGCGTGTTATTCTACTTATCATTTAATGCTACAATCACTCGAAAGATGGTTTTAAAGGGAACCCCGACTGTAAGGACTAACAGGCATGAATATGCTTAAATGTTTGTCTCAAACTAGAATTTGTTGTAACAAGACATAACGAATTGGTTTTGCTTTAAAAAAAAAAAACAGTTTAAAACATAGTTTCTATCCTTCGGGCGCAGCCATTGTTTTACTGCCGCAATGCATTCTGGGTTGATGACGTAGATTGGTTGCTTGGTGCCGAGCATCTGGATTTGGCCGTTTCCTCACTACTAGTCGCCGTAAGTCACTAGGTTTGAGGAGGGAAAAAAACATAATAATGCCACATGTGGCTGCTTTTGGGTGCACTTTTCAGTCCAAAGGAAACAAGGAGACTGATGTTAGTCTGCACAGCTTCCCAAAAGACAAGAAAAGAAGGAAGTTGTGGGAAATGGCTTGTGGGCGTAAACAACTTCCAATGGACCCGCGGCTATGTTCTGGCCACTTCTCCCCAGAAGCATTTGCTGCATTTAGCCGGCCCATGCTGATGAAAGAGCTGACAGGTGTGGGTCATTATAAACGGAGACTAAAGCCAAATGCTGTGCCGACTATTTTCCAACACAAACCCACAAAACTTCCTCGGGAAACCACTGAAGTCCGCTCCAGGACTTATATGATCCTGTATGAGATCGAGCCCGGTGCAACCATATGACATCACTACCCAGACGTTATTGCGGCGTAAACAACAATGGCGGCCTACAGGTGAAAATACTTTTTCAAATTTTATACAAACTAAGATATTTTGAGAGATTTTATTATCGTTCTTATGTAGCTGGTAAAAACACTGATCATTTAGGAAAATGACGTTCTGGTAGCCAGGGTTCCTTTTAAAAAAGGAGAACCAGCTTCTCGCATTCATTATCTTTGTTTTTGTGCTGCATGACTGAACGGTGTCAATCGCCGTCATGTTTGTTCAGTTTGTCTTGAGTGTAATCTATCTCGTGGTCTTGGGACTCTCTGCTGATGTGTGGTGGCCTGGTCGCACACTGGTTTTAAAAAGGTCACGAACATAGACTGTGTAAAACTCAGAATGCACCGAAATAAAAACCCTTGGCTGAAACCGAGAGGTAAAATTGAGGAAACCAAGGCCAAAAACTGAAACACTGAAAGAAATTATTTTGCCAATTATGATTATGATTCCAAAGTTCAGAGCCAATTCATGCCCTGGAGTTTCACACCTCAGTTCGACTCACATTAGATCATGACATAAGTTCTGTCGCAGCATCACACTGTGAATTAAATCATTTATTGTTATGTCAAAGCACCACGCAATTCATAAACTTGGATGGCGGTTGTTTTCTGATTTACCATTACCTGTGTCATCCAGCTAGAGATTTTTTTTTTAAATATTGGTTCCATCCAATCTCCAAACCTATCAGCTCTCAGCATTTGTCAGCATTTGTTGATACTTGGAGTAGAGGGCGCCTTTTCAGTAAAGTCTGACTTATACTTCCATCTCAAATCTACCCTGTAGCACAAACCAAAGGGTTGGAGGAGCTTTCAAACGTAGCCTGACATTCACCACTTCCTTTCTTGCACATTTCTTTTTGCACATTTTTCGTTACAGACTCTCTCTTTATCCCTCTGTGCTCATGAAACCAGCTGTAAAACTGAAATTTCCGCCAACTGATCGTGTCGTTCAACCCTTAAGTTTGCAAAACTTATGAGTAAAATTCTTATATGGAGACATTTCAAACTCAGATCAAAGAAAAGAGATTGTAGAAATGGAGCTAGCTCAGAAATCGAGACACACATTCAATCACACATAAAAGACTCACAACAGCATAAAAAGTATAAACCAGATTTCACTTACGATGTAAAATTTCTCAAACCGTGCGTGCAGCTACAAATTCTGTTGTATAGAAATAACCAAAATACCACTAACTGCCAAATATGACAAACTGAAGACCAACACTAAAAAACTTGTCTTTGGATGAATTGTGTAAAAATGATTTTACGTTCGACATAACACTGAAAGAATTCCGACGCTGTGCTTCCTCCTTCAGACATGCAGGGTCATCAGAGACGTTCACAGAGCAAACACAGCAACACATCACATTCCTCTCATACCCCAACACTGAACATTTCTACTTTCTCCTCCTGTGTCTGTGACTCTGCTAGAACACAATATTCCTGTTATCCCCACCATCGTCTTCTGTCTTCACTCACTCGGTGGCTTCATTCCATCTCCTCTAACGTCTCCTCTCTTTTCTTCTTTGCATTGATTGCAGTAAGACCATCCCCTGCTCCAACTTACACAAGAAAAACTCCAACCAAGTGTAGTTAGTGGTTTGCATCAAACTACTTACAGTTGAGGCTTTATCCTCTGTGCAGCTAAAACATCCATGAAATAAAAACTCAAACATTTCTTGTTTTGTAAATGAGTTTCTGGTTAGTCTTAGTTTCAGGGTAAAACAGTGAAGCTTTATTCTGACTTATCTCAGCAGTAAAAGCATAAAAGATCCAAGGTTTATCTTGTGTTTTACTTAGAATTATTGGGTACAGAAGCTTGAGGAACAACAAGGTCAAGCAGAGTCTGATTTAGATTTTTTTTCTAGAGATTCTGACTACAATCTCAGAATTCTGATTAAAAAAAGTCAGAATTTTGACTTTTTTTCAAATTCTAAGATTAAAATTAGAACTCTGCCTTTTCCCCCAGAATTCTGACTTTTTTTCCCCTTAATATTCTAAGATTAAAGTCAGAATTTGGATTTTTTTCTCCACAGAAATCTGCCTTTTGTCTCAATATTCTGACTTTTTCAAATCAAAATTATAACTTTTTAATCAGAGTTTTGAGTTTAAGTCAGAATTTTGACATTTGTTCTTAGAATTCTGACTTTTCTAATGAAAAAAATATGATTTTTTTTAATCAGAATGCTGACTTTTGTCCTAGAACTCTGATTTTTTTCTCAATATTCTACGATTGAACTAACACATATATTGAGACTGCAAAAGGCCCAACTGGAAGACAAATGGTCAAAATGGATGATTTATAGGAACAGGACAAGTGACACTATAAATTGAGAGGAGTCATTCTAAGGAGGGAAAAAAAAAAAAAAAAAAAAAATTCATTCGTAAGACAACTCGACTTGTAATATTTTCCCCTGCCATTTTTGTTTGTTTTATGAATGTTATAATAAATGTGCTTACATATAAATAACAAATAAAAGAAAGTAAAAAAAAAATTCTACGATTGAAAATGGAATTATGACTTTTTTTCCCCAGAATTCTGACTGTTGTCTTAATATTTTACCTTTTTTTATTAGAATTAAGACTTTTTTTAATCAGAACTCTAAGATTAAAGTCAGAGTTCTGGCTGTATTACCAGAATTCTGACTTTTTTTTTTATAGAATTCTGACTTAAATCTAAGAAATATGACTTTTTTTCTTCAGAATTATAAGATATAAGTAAGAATTCTAAGAATTTGGTGATTGAAGTAAAAATTCCAACTTGTTTCTCAGGATTCTGACTTTTTTTCATAATTCTGACTTACTGATACCTCTGCAGAGAATCAGATTCTTCACGCTCAACAATGAAAAACTTGCATAGTGAATGTGAATTCAGTGTAAACAAAAGTCCTGCTGTATTCAAACTGCTCACAAAGTATTTACTTATTAAAAGCACCAATAAGTCAGACTTTGCTACAATCAAGAATACTGACATTTGGAGCGTGACTGTTTCAAGAGGGTCAGGTTTTTGTCGTAAAGTTCTACCTGAATCTGTCTTTTGGGCTTTACAAAAGTCACCTACATTTTTTGTCAAGAAACTGTAAATTTCCAACTCTCGGGCCAGAAAAATACATTTCTATCACCTCAGAGTCAGACGAAGTAACAGCCATGCAACTCTGGAAGATGAATAACATCCAAGGGCCCAAAACGTAGCTCTGGAGCCACATTACTCATAAAACTGCCTTTATTCTTTGTTCTAAAACACCAGGATGCTCCAAAATTCATTAATAAACTGTCAGGCCTCAAATTAATTGCAAACTTCTAAATTCAGGTGCAGCAGTGTGGACACGTCCAGATCACTGAGGCACAAAAGGAGGCGAATGAAAACGGCGTTAACCTTAACAGGATCAGCGGTGTATGTAAATATTCATCATGTTATAGGGTAATCGTATGGGCCCGTGTGCGCGCTGTGACAGACAGGTGAATGTGTCTGAGAGAGCGCTCTTTATTCTTTTCACAGCACCGACAATGGGGGTAGTTGTTGGCATTATTCCAGCAAACCAGTGTGTGCANAAGATAGACTACAGCAACCTCTGGCTCTGCTTTAATTAAAGGGAATTTGGAGCGCTGTAACGTACACATGCACGCGAAACACCTTTGGAAGCATCGTAATTGGGAAATGATTAAACTCGTCTTTTCTTCCTTGTTTATTCTTCAGTCAACAATTAGCAGCTCATAATTCACAGCAAAGTGATTGTTACCTCTCCGTCTTCTTTTAACAGCTTGCACACTTTCCCTTGATGAAGGAACGATACGCTACAAATAGATTTGATGAAGTGGGACGTAAACTGCTAAACAGCTTAACGAGACGGCGGTCCGAGATTCTGATGTTTTAAACAATAAACATCCACAACTTAGTAGGTAATGTAGCATTTCGGTAATTAGCTCGCTGCTTAAACTAAAGAATGACAAGAAAAAGAAAACGAATCTACTCAGGAGGCAAGAAATTCTGAAGTTTGGGGGAGTTCAAATTTGAAAATTCAAGTAAAAATGTTGGCGGTCGACACATCAGGGTGACGCCACTCTACGTACTCAAAATGAACGCTGGTTTGTCGCTGCTAAGAGCTCTAAAAAAGAGTCGCAAGTATCAAAAGACTCTCAATACATTTGTGTGAAGTCTCTCAAAAAACTGAAAATAGTGGAACTTTTACTTTTACTTCATTTTCAAACAGTGTAATAAAAGAAAAATCTTGTTTTAAAATCTTTTTTACAGGGTTCGAACACATCCTTTAAAGTTTTAAAAAGTCTCAAATTCATGAAAATGTTACATTCTGGTCTTAAATAAATTACTCAAAGGTCTTAAATTTGTCAGGGCAGGATTTGTTCATGTTTTTTTTTGTTGTTTTTTTTTATATATTTTTTTTCCAAACTCTTTTTTTATTAAATTTTTTGGTAAATATACAGATACATCTTGTAAAAATAGGCATTTTATAAATAGCTATGTGTATCACAATTTATGTATTTATTTATTATCAGTTTCATGGTTTATTTTGTTTTGTTTTCGTCATTATCATCATTATTATTACTATTAATTATTAATATTATTGTTATTATCGTTCTTATTATCTTTATTGTTATCTAAATATAATTATTGTCATTACTATTATTATTCTTATTATCATCATTATATAATAATAGTGCCAGTAGTATAGAAATAGGAAAAAAAAGAAAAAGAATGAAAAAGAATATATCTGCCAAATTTACCATTAAAAAAGGTTAAGAGTAATAGAACAAAACAAAATGTGGTCTTCCAAAAGATACAAACACAAAGATCCTAAATTCCAGTCACCCAGAGGACTTATACCCAAGAGGAACAACTACATGGTCCCATACACTATGAGGATTTGTTAATGTTTTATTTGTTTTATTTTTCTTGCGGGACTTTTCGAGAAGGAGATTTGAAGTCAAAACTGTGTTACAAGCTGCTGATATAATTTATCTACATCCTAACAGTCAGTAGGTGCGTTTCCATTACCCTTGGATTTGAGCAAAATTTAAATAGCGCTATAAAAACCTGGTAATGGAAACACCTGAATTTCGAAAAAGCACTAAAATATCACTAAAAAGTTTTTACGCTTTCATGAGGTGGTTTTTCAGACCTGTCAACATTCAAATATATCGCAAAAGCGTAATGGAAACACTTTTTCTGCAATTATACGTCACAGGACGAGACGTACCTGGTCACATGATCACTTCTCTGGAGGAGACGGAGACTTGTCTTGCAATTATTTTCGAGAAAAACATAACGGCCATACTAGACAGCAAACAACAGAGGAATGCAGAGTGTTATAAGGAGATAGAAACTGATCTTCTAGCGTCCATCTTCCAGCAGTAAAATCTCGCGGGATGATATTTGATGAGAGTTACGGCGCTTCTGCCTAGAACAACCTTCAATGGAAACACATTCAAAGCGCAAATATACTTTGTTGAAATTTTAGGAATATCGCTTTTATTTTTGCGAAAAACTGTAATGGAAACCCAGCTAATGACTGTGGGTCACTGTTTGCACTTTTACATACAGATATTAACCAACGAGCAGCTTTATGTTCAATAAACAGTCAAAATGTAAACTTGAATGAGTCTCATTAAGTGACACACACTACGATTTGGTTGTTATCCAGCAGGACCCCCAAACCATCGACCATATTAATGTGTTTTTGGTCTTTAATGTCATTCAAAGTGGCTTTAAAAAAGTCTTAAAAAGTCTTAAATTTGACTCCCCAAAACCTGCAGGGACCCTGTTTTCATTTTCCAGCTTTTTAACACTGAAACAGAAGGAGGAAGATTCCCGTTCTGTACAAGGAAAGATCAGCAGAGAGATGTGAAGTACCACTTTTTTCCAAAAACATCATCTAATTAAATTTCCTCAGTGTGGCTTTAAGTTGTAGTGGCTGCAGGTTTATTGTAATGCACAAAAAGGGTTCAAGAGTGATGTTCCTACTTTAAAAATCCACTGTAGGCTTTATTAAAGAGATTTAAAACACAGGCAAATCAAACAAACAAACAAAATAAAGCAGTTGAAGTGGAGTTAAACAGCTGTGTCACACCTCACGTCTTTAGAAGAGCAAGTGCAGACTGTTGACACAGCTTAGCGGCACCTTTCTACAGTAATACTGTGAGCGTCACTAAACAATTAATCCCAGACACAATTCGCAGGCAGCTGTGCACAAACTCTCGCCTTTTTTGTGTATCGGTGTTTATACGCATGTGTGCGTGACAGTGTGTGAGTGTGTAACCTGACAGCCTGCAACACAATAGGGGTCCAAGTGAGTGTGAACTCTATTCGTTCCCACAGCTGCTATTAACAGACGGAATCAACAGCTTCTCGCTAATAAAGTGAATAAATAAGTAAAGCTTAGGAGGCTGTGTTTATCTCCTCGCTGTCCGTCAGTGAGGCTGGTTTTTGAAGCAGGTGGAGCTTCTCTATGATTGGAGCTTTACTGTACACTCACAGTCACACATTCACAACAGCTCTTAATGTTTGGTGGAGATCAATGTAGTGTCATCTTTGAAGACAACAGAGTGACTTTTACTGCTCTTATGTTCAGCGCACGTGCAGAGCTGCTGATGGTACAAAATGGTTTCTTCTGATAATCACTGAAGGCATCTAGAGCAGTGGTTCCCAAACTTTTCCAAATCAGGGCCCACTTTTAGAGCTCAAAAATGTTCGAGGCCCACCTCCAACCTAAAAAGTATGGCTGCTATACAAGGTCGCCATACTATACAAAGCCTTTTTAGAACCCCATTTATAACAATGACCCCCCTAAAAAACGTAATAAAACCCAAAATGTGATAACTCCTCAATAATGTAACACATGTTAAGCCAAAAACGTTCTAACTTTTTGCCCAAAATATGAGAACTTGTAACACTGGTGCAGCTATTATATTTTGGGTTTTACTTTATTCCTTTTTGTTACTTTTCAGGCTCAGCACTTCTGTTACATTTTTGACAATTTTTGACAATTTCAGAGTCATGCTACCTATAGGGCAATAATATGCCTTTTTGGGGGACTTTTTTCATATATGAATAGCTGACCTGTTTTTAATTTCGTTTAAAACTCAGTGAGTTTAGCATTTTAAACATCATTATGTGTATTTGTAGCTCATTTATCTATTTGTACCTTGTATCTTTATATAATTACACTCCAATTATATGATTTTTTGGAAATGATTTTGCGGCCCACTTGCTATACCTTCATGGCCCACCAGGGGGCCAAGACCCATAGGTTGGGAATCCCTGATCTAGAGAATGATCTCAAAGTTTTCTTATGAACGGATCACCTGATGACTGCTGAGTGAGGATGAATTAACAGTTTCTTACACTGACAGCCAACCTTAGCTGGCTCGCCATACAACACCTGAAAAACCCTTAACAGCTACATTTCCATTGCACTTTTTTGCAAGATAAAAGTGATATTTCTAAAGTTATAATACAGTTCAATTGCGTCTTGCCGGTGTTTCTGTTATGACTAGAATTTTTGTAGTAAAATCTCTTGATTCAATTTGCTGAATGGAGAAGAATGAAGGAGGGCTGTAACCAAGCGGCAACCTCCTGTCTGAAAAAATGAGACAACACGGAGGTGCTGAAAAGCTGCTGTTCCTCGAGTGACCTCTTGAGGCTGACTCTGGAGCAATGACTGTATATAGAATGGACAGCGTGCTTCCGCTTATCACCGTTCGACGTTTCTGAAGCCAAGAAACCCCGTTTCTCTAGCCGCCATTGTGCAGCCAGAGTTTGCGCAGTAGAGCCAAGTAAAAAAGAGAAATAAAAATATTTATTCCTTCTTCTTCAGAAGGTTTAGTCTCCTTTTGGCTCTTTCCCGAAGTTTCTTATATCCCCGGTAAAAACTACTCACGAACGGCAGCTGTCAACTATCGAAAAACGAAACTTATATTGCGGTTTTTAACGTCCAATAACTAATGAGAAACTAACTTCTCAGAAAAAAAACACCTGAACACCATGCAGCCAGATGACATCATCATACTACCTTCGCGTAAGGATGAGAGAAACGTTTCTCCCAGGTATCGTAATTTTTTAAGTTTTCCCGGCTCATATCTGGAATACATGGGGAGGCGGGGCTTATGACCTATACTGCAGCCAGACACCAGGGGGCGGGGCTTATGACCTATACTGCAGCCAGACACCAGGGGGCGGGGCATCTGCTGGTTGCTTCAGTTTGAGCCGAGCGTCGTTACATCCACTCATTATACAATCTATGGTAGGAGGCATAAGGCTGGGCTACGCTTTTTCTCCCTATGCACGGCGTCCACTGGCTGCCATTAGGGCTGAATGATATGGACAAAATTTCATATCTCGATATTAATGCCAGATATCTAGATATAGATACAATACAATATGACTCTGGGATTAGAGAAAACTAAGCACTTTTCAGAAAAAATAAATAATACTAATAACATATAATCGATGCTGCTTTATTAATATCTGGAATTTTCATATCTCGATACCCATACACTATCGATATAACTTTCAGCCCTGGCTTCCATTTCCAAACTGTATTGCAAACACATCTACCAGAGCATTCAACTACAGTAGAAGAAGTCTGCCTTTGTTTATACGGTTTAAAACGTTGTTTTTCCACCCACTCTTCTTCTCTGCAGAGTATGACCACACGGAAAAGTCATCACACAGTTATCACAGTGATTGCTGTGTGATAAGTCAAATAAATGCCTGTTTTGTCTCACTTTTGTCACGCAAAGCTACCATACGGCATCCATGTTCTTTCAATTTTCAGAGGTGTAGGATGCGGAAATTTTCCAGGGACCATGCGAGGGGGCGCAGCTGCTAAAATGAAGTTTGAATTTGACCTCCAGAGTCCGTTAACTGTTAAATGAAACATGTAGTTTTCAAGCAAAAAAAAAATGTTCTTGTTCTAACACCAGCAGAACACTGCAAAAACTGAAATCAAAGCAAGTCATTATGTCTTATTTTTAGTCAAATTTGTCTTACTATTCTTGATTTGAGCCACATTCACTAGACAAGGTCATAAAAATGTCTCATTTCAAGTTTTTTAAAGACAAAAATGAGGCATCAATTGCTTGTAACAAGTAAAAAAATAATAATCTGCCAATGGGATAAGATAAAAGATTCTTGTTTTAAGACATCTTTCTTATTTCAAGAAACTTCCCAGGCAAATTCGTCTTATCCCATTGGCAGATTTTTTTGACTTGTTAAAAGAATTAACAGAGGAAATGTTCAGCAAAAAGCCGATCGATATCAATGAAATGAACCATTTCTTCTCGACTCTTAACAGGAACCGGTTCTCAATACCCATCCCTACTACGGAGATTATATCCATTTATAATACAGTCTTTGGAGTCAATTGATCATTTTCAGACAATTTATTCTCATAAAAACAGCAAAAAAAAAGGATTTCAAAATCGATGAATTAGTGACATTGTGGAAATTTTAATTAATTTCAACATTTTGAAAAATTCTTGGTCTTTGTCTGTGAAATGCTGGCCCTGGTTCTGCAAACAGTGTTAAAGAATTCATTTTGATAATTCTTTTATTTTGTATCATACAAAGAAAATCCTGCAATAGCTTCAATAGAGACCATTTATGAGAGAGATGTAGTTCAGATTTTTTAATTTTTTTCCATAGACAGTGTTTCTTGTAACAATAGCTTCAGGTGAATTTTTAAACCGATTTTGTTCACACTTTATTAACATTAAATCTCAGAACTATTTCCCGTTTGTGAGGCTTCATACCTCCAGGTGCAGAGATGGAGAAATGCTGGCGGTTAAGTGACCCTGCAGAAATTAAGCTGCATTTGTGTTCGTGGAATAAATATGTTGAAGATGCCGATCCAGATGCAAGAGGAAGAGTGATGCAGGAGGAGAACGATGAGGAGAAGAAGGAGGAGGAGGAGTGTTTAGCTGCTGGTTGAAAGACTGTGGAGCGTAGCAGAGAGTACAGAGAGTGAATGGAGATAGAGACAGAGGATGGAGAGAGGAGGAGGAGGAGGAGGGGGAGCAACAAGATGGAGAGAGACTGCCTGCACATACTGTCAAGGCAGTTAATATAAGGTGTGGAGATAAGGCCCCACAGACAAACATTGACCAAATCAGGCATTTCAGCAGCGCAGCCCCAACTGTCAGTCAGCCTGAGAGACAGACCAACAATCAGCACTCTACCTCTGATAAGGGCTCTACTGAGCGCGTGCAGGAAATAGCCAATCTGCAGCCAGCCCTGGCAAGGAGGGTGATGGCAGGAGGGGAGGGAGGGAGGGAGGGTGCGATGATGGAGAGGGAGAGAGGTTAGAGGAGGGAGGACAACAAGTGAGGGAAAGTGGCCTATAAATTCAGAGAGAAATGTGGACCGAGAGTTCAGAGGAGAGGATAATACCCGAGAGAGAGAAAGAGAGAGAAAGAAAACAGGATGATATTCCTCCGCCCGAGTGCTCTCACAGAGACACACGTTCAGCGGGGAATAGAAATGACGGGGGTTTGGGAAAAAAAGAGAGAAAGAGAGGTGTGATATCAGCTCCTAAAATAGTGTCTCTCCCCNCCTTCCTGGGTGGTGCTGCTGCTGCATGCTTCTACTGCCACCCTGTGACAAGAGCAGGAAGGAGCATGACTTAGTTCCCAAACTTTGACAAACATGTCTCTCTGTTACACCCACACCCAACTTAGTCAGACCATCAGAGTTAGAGTGACTCCAACAACCTGCAGTCCTCAAGGTTCCTCTCACTCTGTTAAAGATTCAGCTCAGCTTATCCATGCAAAAAGAAACAGACAACAGCTAAACTGAAACCCATGAAGGCAACTGTAACACCAGAAGAGAAGAGGAAAAAAGCCTCTTTCTGTTGTGGAGCCTTCAAAGACGTCTTTGTGTTGCTTTCACTGTAAAAGCTAGAGAAATGTTTTCTGTGTGAGCTATGAAACTTCAGAAGTCGAACAGAAAACACAGACATCCCTGACCTCTTCTTACCTCACATTTAACAGGTTTCAGTGGGTTTCATGCAGCTAAATGTGTTGTGTTGCTTCATGTGATGTTTGGCCTTCACTCTGCAGAATGATGTGAGTGCAGTTTGACTCCTGAGGTTTTCGGAGTCTGAGCTCACCACAACTCTGTCTTTCAAGTGTGTCGGAGCAGGACCTTGGGATTTAAAACTCTTACAAAGCACAACGGCCTCTTAAACAGGAGAGACGAGGGAACGCTTTCTCTCTAAATATTTGCTTTTTCAGATCCTCAGATATGCAGAGGAAAATGAAGAACACCATGCAGGGAAAGGATCAGGGTTTCTGATTGAGCGGAATGAAAAATTAGCATTTTTTTAACCCTGAGATCAGTCAAACTCCAGCTCATTGTCAGGTTCTCCTTGCACATTCTTTTCGTTGCACATTTTGTTTGTACTATTTAATTTACATGTGTATATATTTTTCTTCTTTATGCACAAAAGTTTGTTTTCTATTGCTAATTTTAATTACTTAATATCTGTTATTTATGCATTTGATATTTAATGTTTATTCATACTTGTTTTCCACAGAGAGAGAGCAGTTAAAACTGAAGTCAAATTCCTTTCATGCTTTTTAAAGATACTTGACGATAAAGGTGATTCTGATTTTCAGAAATTCAGAATTAGTACTTTGATCTCAGAAGTTTAGCACAAAGTCTAAATTCTGTCTTTGGAGTATATTCTGTCTAAGGAGCATGTGCATAAATCTTAAAGGGCACTTTTGCATGAGTTTGGGTCCTGAGAGGGCACTTCAGTGTGTATTTTGGTTCTGAAAAGTTTACTTTAGCGGGTGTTTTGCCTCCATCATGGGGGCTGATCATGTTTTAATCAGCTTGTTGTGGTTTGCAAAAAAAAAAAGGAGGGCACTTCAGCATGTGTTTTGGCTCTCAAGAGAACAGTTATGCGCACGTTTCTGCTCCCAGGTGGGTGGTTAAAAGTTTGTTTTGGCCTCCAGGAGGACACATTTGCATATTTTGGATCCCAAAAAGGCACTTTAGCATGTTTTGGCACAAGAGAGGACACTTTTGCATATTTTTCCTTCCAAGAGGTCAGTTAACCATGATTTAAACAGCCAATAAGGCAGACAGTGTGGGGCATACATCAAAAAATTTTCACAGTCCCAGACTAAAAACTGAAAGAAGTTTTATGGGAGTCACAGCACGCTCCCGTCATCTCACTTGTTATGTTTATGGTAGTTATCTTTACTGTTTCATATCTGTCTTTTCCGAGTCTTGGGTTTGCGATAATACCGCAAGACGCTGTGATGCAACACAGTCAACAACCAATAGATGAGCTTACAGAAGCAGAAACAGGAAATGCCAAAACAATCTAGTAAATAATGGCCTAAGATTCAGTGATTTTAGAATCTCACCCTGACACAAGGCTGTGACTAAAAACTCTTAACGTTTGTCTTAGATGTGAGCAGGTGTGAATTGATAGTTTTCCAGGCGTCTCCAGCACTCCACTATTTGTTTTGACCCCTCAAGAAGGTACATAAGCACAAATTTGGCACCACAGAGGGAAATTATGCTCATTTTGGCTCCAAAGAGAGCACTATAGCGCACGTTTTTTTCACAATTAGGCCTCCTTTCTGTGCGTGCCACTGTTCTGTCTGAATCTATAGGCTTCAAAGTCTGATTTTAAAAATCTTTTGTTGTTTTCTTACCTTCTTTACCTTAAAAAAAAACATTTAGTGGCCCTGGCCCTCCTTTGTAACAAAGCCTTTCTCTGCAAATTAATACATAAATGATAGAAATAGAAAGCCTGTACAGTCATTGCAAGATGTTGAGGAATTTTCTGGAAGCTTGACCACTTAACGAAGAAAACTCAGGAGACTCAGATGACTTAAGTTGAAAAGGTTTATGTAGCTCGATCAAGGAGAAGAGACAGACAGTACACTTGGATGCGCAGTGTAGTGCAGAGTCAATTCTGCCAGACCTCTCTGTGTATTCAGTATTTATCATTTCTGATGTTTATGTCTATTTAGGAGACCAATGAGTTCAGCTTAGGATGTCCCTCTCATCCTGATACAAGAGAAACAGTCCTCACTTTGGAAGAATACGGGAATGTGTGTATCTAGGGCCAAATACAGGGCTGTGACTATGTTTGAGACATTGAATAAGGAATTGATCAAAACTGTTTTCCAGATTGTAAACGTTTAATTTTGTACAAATGGTTGTGTCCTACCAGTGCTCATCTACCAACTCCAGCCTCACTAAGCAGAGCAAACGTAACCTGGCTCTTCATTTTATTGACAGACTCTCAGGTTTGAACAGATCACAATATCACAGTTCATCCCAACAACTCAACAAAGAGACGAAACTCCTCCAAATAGGAAATAAGTTTTATTCCATATGTCAGGTAACCAAGCACAGTAAGATTCACACACATCAGTGCAATGTACAGAAATGATATTTACAAACAGAGTCTCATGAGTCAGAGTCTCATGTGGAGTTGATCTGAGAGGACGAGCTGCTGCTGCCAGAGCTTTTAGTCTTCTGCCCTCTTGTGGCGCTGGGCTGCCGCTGCACCCGCTGACTGGACGACTCTCTACTCTTCTCGCTGTGACTCGCTCCGGCTTTACTGCGCACTGTCGACACAAAGCGAAAAAAAACAGAGCGAGTTAAAGTGCGGAAAAACACAGAGTTACTATGAAAGGGGGCTGAACAGACGCTGGACGAACAATGTGGTGCTTGCATGGAAATGGAAAAAGGAGCCATGTCAAGGATGAAAGAAAAGAAAATAAGATGGTTTCATTTTCTAACATCTTGGAGTTTCTATTCATAAAACCTCAAGTGCATTTAGCTCCCGTGAACTCTGACCACTCATAGTCTGAAAAGACATGAAGAGAGAATATGTTACACCTAAAAGAAGACATTAAAATTGCTTATTTCTTGCTTATTCTACCAATTGCACACTTTTTAGTATTTTAGTATTCTATTGCTTATTCTATTCTATTTAATATCTCATTTTTATTGTATTCCTTATTGTCCTTTTTATCCCTAATTATTCCTTTCTACTCTTGTACTGTGTGATGAGCATCTGGCAACACTAAATTTCCCCAACAGGATAAGTAAATTGATTCTGATTGGCCCTTCATAGATCCCATATGAATGTTGCTGTAAGCTCGTTTTTACTCCCCCAATTCCCACGTACATTTGATAAATAAGGGTCAATGCATTCATCTCTCTACACACACACTCACATGCATGTTCACACACCCATGCATTAACACACAGAGTTCACACTTGGCACACCACGCTGTGAGATGAGGAATGCAAAGCATGTCGTTCGGACACGTCCCCGCTCCTCACAGCAAACAGACAAACAGTGAGGATATAGAAACAGCAAGCAGACAAACGGACGGACTGATGGATTCTGGGACACGGTGCAGCACAGGGGACCTTGAGTGTGAGCAGGACTAGAGTCTTGGGGGCCGTAGACCACAATCTTAGTGTTGACCCGTGTGGCTCTGGGGCCAGACGCTGCGGGGGGAGCTGCAGAGAGCTTAGGGCTCTTTCCAGAGACCAAAGACTCCTCTTCTTCAGGAGACAAAGAAGTGCAGAGAAGATCAGGTTTAATGAGGAGAGGTGAGAAATAAGAAGCAGCGTGACATGCACAAAGTGAAGGTCAATGTTACAGAGTGTCTCACTTTAACTCCAGTCAAAGGAAACGTACTAAACACTGAAGTGTGGAGGGAGCTCAGCTGGAGAGAGGAGTGCAGAAGGAAGAAGCGAGTTGAAAAGGTAGAATCTGTCAGAGAATTCGTGGCATTTTCTGCAAACGCTAAGAGTCACACTCGGCTTGACTTCTTTATAGTTTCATTTCATAAGAGAGTTCAGACACATACAAAGTACAAAACCTGAAAAGCCAAGTATCACATTATTAAAACCTTTCATTTTTTTTCTCTCTACTTTTTAATCTTTCATCCAAAGCTTTCTGACTCAACCAGCCAGGTGATCTGAAGGAGCACAAAGGTGTTCGGGGATCAATGACTGTGTCTGACTTCTGCAGGTGACGGTACTTATCTCCATGGTTACATTCCTGAAAAACTGACCCACTAAGCTCTGACTAGGGCTTTTAATCTGGTTGGAAATAGTTTGAATATCCAAGTGCAACCAGTTTTCAACCAGCTAAGACACAACTGTTTGTTAAGAAAATAAAAAATAAATAAGTCGCACACTAATTTGTCCTCGCTGCCCAAAAACTGAATCTAAGCAAGTCATTGAGTCTTATTTTGAATAAAATTGTCTTATTATTCCTGATATGAGCCACATATTACTGACAAGTCAAGAAAAATGTATTTTTTCAAGGTATTTAAAGACAAAAATGATGTCTAAATAGATCTAAAAAAGTCAAAAACATCTATCAACAGGGTAAGAAGAATTTGCATGTCAAATACTTGAACTCAGAAAGATGTCGTAATGCAAAAAACTTTCAAAAGGAGCCAATTTTTTTCCAGTAAAAACTTTAAAAATGAAAAACTGGATTTTTGAAAACTTTTTTCACACGTTAAGAGGGAAAAGGGCAAAATTTTAACTTTTTATATTGAGAATTTGACCTTTTTGTCATGATTCTGACTTTCATATCTGGAAATCTTGACTTAATTATCTCAAATTTTAATTTTTTATCCAAAAACTTTGACTTTCTTCTCATTATACAGAGCTAATTTCAAAATTTTGATTTTTTTTTTCTTAAAATTTTGACTTATATCTCAAATTTTGACTTGATATGAGCAAAAAAAAAAAATCTCTACAAAGCTAAGTTTCCATTTTATTTTCTCAATTGGCAGAAATGGCTTTCTAGAACTTTTTTTTACCACATTGGAAGTTTTTCTGACTTGTTCCAAGCAATTCAAACCTTATTTTTGTCTTAAAATAACTTAAAATAAGACATTTTCCTGGACTTATCAGTTGAGTGTAGCTCGTGTCAAGAACAATAAAACCATTTACACTAAAAATAAGACTTAATGACTTGCTTAGATTTCAGTTTTTGCAGTGTAGATACAGCACCTTACAGGCTGTGATGTCTTCTGGAATGATTGGGAACACTGTAAAAGGATTTGAACACACATTTCTAAATGAAACCTTCGAAAATAATCCGTCCCTTTGTGCTGTGACAGTCACTTAGTGCTCACTGGTCGGACTGCAGACAGACACTCACCTCTGGTCTCTGTTGGTGCTGTGGTGATGCTGGTGGTGAGGGACGTACTGGAAGACTCCAGGCCCCCACTGCTCTCAGCGACCCTCTGACCCGCGCACATCGCCTTCAGGGTCTGGAAGACGGCTTGAGGAGCCACGTTCATTTTTAGGAGATCAACAATGATCCTGGAACAAAAGAAAGTAGCAGAAGATGAAACCAGGGTCTCCTTAAGATCACCTCTAAATACGAAGTTTGACGCCCATCGACATCTGTCTTTTTTCTTATTATATAAAAAGTCAGCCAATAAGCGATCATTTTAAAACTGGGCTCTCTATCTGCGGTCACTACTCTGTCTCCAGCATTGTCCCACCCACATCATCATCTGATTGGTTACAGGCAGACCCACGGCACAAGTAACAGTCATCAGCAGTGAAAGCTGTGCATGCACAGTGCTCACACTCATATGGCAGAGAGGAGAAAAACTTTTGTAGTGTGGAGTAGCTCCGGAGAGCAGATTAAAAAGCCCCCTCTTCTGCCTGTTATGTTCTGGTTGACTCTGGATGTTTTTGGGCAGAGAGTAGGTGTAGTTATATTTGGTGACCAGCCAATCAAAGCGCAGTCAGTGCACAGGAGGAGGAGCCCAGTTTAGATGTTGGGTCCATAGACTGTATAATGAGTGGACGTAACGACATTCGGCTCAAACTAAAGCCTCCAGCAGATGCCCCGCCCCCTGGTGTCTGGCTGCAGTATAGGTCATAAGCCCCGCCTCCCCATGTATTTCAGATATGAGCCGGGAAAACTTAAAAAAATTACGATACCTGGTAGAAACGTTTCTCTCATCTTTACGCTAAGGTAGTATGACGATGTCATGTGGCTGCATGGTGTTCAGGTGTTTTTTTTCCTGAGAAGTTAGTTTCTCATTAGTTATTGGACGTGCAAAAACCGCAATATAAATTTCGTTTTACGATAGTTGACAGCTGCCGTTCGTGAGTAGTTTTTACCGAGGATATAAGAAACTTCGGGAAAGAGCCAAAAGGAGACTAAACCTTCTGAAGAAGAAGAAATAAATATTTTTATTTCTCTTTTTTACTCTGCTCCACCTGAAATTCTCTACTGCGCAGACTCTGGCTGCACAATGGCGGCTAGAGAAACGGGGTTTTATGGCTTCAAAATCGTAGAACGGTGACAGGTGGAAGCACTCTGTCCATTCTATATACAGTCAGTGGTCCAAACAACAAAACAAAACTTAACAAAAATTTCTGCAGACTCCACCGTGATCAATCACAAGTAATAAATAATGATTGGGCATATATCTACATTAAGATTCTTTCAAGATCACTAAGAAAGTCCTCACAGTCCCTTTAATAAACATATTCTCAAAGGCAATTAAACCAAGATAAGTGTTGAAGTTTGTATTACTCAAAATTTTGACACCAGTATATTCACTTTTAATGCAAATGAATATCAGCCCTGAAAAAAAAACACATTGATCTATCGCTGCTAAACAAACGGTGAAAAATGTATTATTATAATCTGGTGTCACCTATTTTGCCATATAGTAATAATATAAGTGTTGTTGTTTTCTTGCCTCTGTTTATGGGATCACATAATTTATCACTAAGTCATTTCCTTGAGGTTAGATAGAGGTGTTATCACACAGTAAGATGCACTTATTATTGACTTATCACTGTGTCTTTACACTTACTTGAAGACTTCTTGGTCCACAGTGATTCCTGCAGCCTGAGTCAGTTCAAACAGCTCCAGCTCTTCAGCACTCAGCACTTTCTTCTTCTTGATGGCATATTTCTGCACATTAGAGGTGACCACCAGAGCTGGGGAGTCCGGGGCGGAGGGGGCTGTTTGTGGAGGCTGCTGAGACATCTGTGGGTGGAGATATTCAGGAGAGATTAGTTATTTTAAAAAAGGACTTTTCAATAAAAGACGAATGAAGCTGCTCATTGTTCCTACAGTGAGCTCAGAATCAGCAAAGATCTCCACGTTTTTCTCCCAAATTTCTGAGCAAATAAAGAAATTTAGGCCCGAATGAAGTAAAAAAGAAACGTTCCCTCTGAAAAAGTGTCACATACATACCGTTATCTCAGATTAAATCTACGTAAGCTGCGTTGCTAACCGTGGAGCTAAAAACCACAACAGCTCCACTGAATTAACCCAGGCGCGCGCCCAGTTACGTCATCGTGTGCCGACAAACCCTGTAGTCCTGTGGGCCCTGACGTCATAGTTTTTGTAGTTTTTAGGACAAATCTCGCTTCTTCCCATTTCGTCCGATTTTTTTTCCCCAAAAAAGACAATACATACTGAAACACGACGGCGAAGAAGGGACACTTGAAAAATAATTAAAAAAAAAAATATAAATGGCAATTTTTTTTTTTTATGAAGCAGTAAATTTACTTTTCTATAAGTGGAAAATTTATGAGTTCAAAACTGGCAAATTTTCTAGTTTAAAAAGTGGTAAATTTGCGAGTTTGAAAGTGTATAAGGGCCACTTAAAGTAAAGAATATTTTTGATTTAGTGGCAGATTTGCTAGTTTATGAATTGGCAAATTTGCAAGATCAAAACTGGCAAATTTTCTAGTTTAAAAAAAGTGGCAAATTTGCGAGTTTAAAACGTGTAAACGGGCCACTTAAGGGAAAAATCTTCAAATCAAAACTCAAAACTCATCTGTTTCATAATACCTACTGTTTTAAACTGTTGTTTTAATATTGTCCCTTATTCTATTGCTTTTATGTTGCTGTTTTTGACTTCATTTTGTTTTTATGTGTTTTTACCCTTTGTAAGGCGACCTTGGGTGTCGTGAAAGGCGCCTTGAATTAAAATGCATTATTATTATTATTCTTAAAAAAATTCTAAAGAGAAAAATTTGCGAATTTCTAAAGTTGTAAATTTTTTGAATTTCTAAAATGGCAAATTTGCTAGTTTAAAGGTGGCAATCTTTCCACTTAATATATATTTTTGTCTTTCAATGACCCTTATACGCCATTGTAGCTATGACATTAATTTACAAATTAGGGTTTATTTTAGTTTCTATTCATTATTTATTTTAGACAGTATCGATTAAAGATGAATGAGTCCATATCGATAAAATTCATTACGTACTTTTAATAGTGCGCATGCGCGTCGCCGAAGCCTCGCAGCAGCGTTCCCCACTCTTAAAGAATTATTTACACGCATCTGTATCGCAAAAGGGAAGAAGGCAGTAGAAAATTAGTACACGCGAAAATCGACTCTATTTCTATGAGTATTGTTGTGATGAAAAGTAAAACAAGAACTCATGTTGCGCTAAGAGCAAACCCGGAAGTACTCGTTGGAGGTTGCTCTTGCACCTGCTCTTTACTCTTCGCTGTCGTTGAAGAATGGCCGCTGCTGCAGGAATAAACAAGCAGGGCGCCGTAGCGACGATGGAGCAGTGTATCCGACACGGGAGAGGAGCCAGTGGGAACACCGTCAAGGTTGTAATGTTGTCACTTCAGTATGGAACAAGCTTTTATTGGCAGGTGTTTGATTTTGAGGTCAGTTTTCAGAGGCGGGCAGCAGCTGGCTGTTAGCTTTCATGGCTGCTGGGTTTGGTGAAGGCTGCTGCGTTGGCGTTGGCAGAGGATGTCAGACAGAGAGTCCTCTCAACAGATCCCTGCATACATGAGTGCACAAGTTTCACCAGGAGGAGATGATCGTATTCTCTTTGTGTTATTACAAAATCTTCCTTGTTTGATTGAAAATCCAGGCTGCTATAAGAGCCTGAGGTGTGCTAACAGCTCTGCGTCTGCAGGAGCCATTTAAGCAGCAGACTGCAGCTTCTCTGCGTGAAACCAGCAGCTCACATGATGGGAAAAGTCGCTGCACAGTCTGCATGCAAGTTACAACCCGCTCTTTACCCAGCTGCATGGGAATTTTTCAAAGCAATTCAGCAAATGTCATAAGTAGAAATCATCAGGGGGAATCTGCTGACACATTTGGGTTCAAGGTGACTGTAACTTCAGCTGCTGGGTGAAAGCAGATTTGTGCTTTTCTTGAGTTATTTTGTTTTTGATATCTGATAATGCTTAGTTTGAGGTAGTTTTTATTGCATGTATGTTAGTTTGTCGTAATTAAGGATGCCTGATGTGGTCCAAAAAGACTCCAAAAGGGTGTGATGACAAATGCCGAAACAAAAGTTGAACCACAACCATCAACAAAAGTAAAGTCAAAGAGACAAAGGGATCCTGTAAAATGTACACAAAAACATAATACAATGATTTGCAAATCCTGTTTAACCTAAATTCAGTTGAATACACCTCTAAGACAAGATAGTTATTGTCCAAACTGATTAACTTCATTGTTTTGTTTTTGTATTCTCTCTTTCTGAATTTGATGCCTCCAACACATTTATAGAAAGCTGTGACAGGTTCATGTTTCTCACTGTGTCACATCACTTTTCCTTTAACAACACTGGTTCAGTGTTTGTGAACTGAGGACACTAATTGTTGAAGCTTTGGAGCTGGAATTCTTTCACATTCTTGTTGATGAACAACTTCAGTTGCTCAACAGTCTGGAGTCTCTGTTGTTGTATTTTGTTCTTCATAATGTTCCACACATTCTCAATGGGAGACAGGTCTGGACTGCAGGCAGGTCAGTCTAGTAGCTGCACTCTTCTACTACGGAGCCACGCTGTTGTAACAGGAGCAGAATTTGTCTTGGTTTCATTGTCTTTGCCTCAGTCCATTTCAGATGAGCTCGGGCCCAGAGAAACCGGCGGCGGCGGTGGTGTTTGTGTGTGTTGTTGATGTCTGACTTTGTCTTTGCATGGTAGAGTTTGAACTGTCACTTGTAGATGTAGTGATGAACTGTGTTAACTGACAATGGTTTTCTGAAGTGTTCCTGAGCCCACGTGCTAATATCCTTTACACAATGATGTGGGTTTTTAATGCAGCGCCTCCTGAGGGGTCAAAGGTCACGGCCATTCAATGTTGGTTTTAGGCCTTGATGCTTCCAGTGCAGAGATTTCTCCAGATCTCTTCACTGGAATCGGTTTTACACCACAAAATGCAGGTTTAAGTGCTTGTCATGTCATAGTAGAATAGTATTATCCATGTTAAGTTTAAAATATTGTCATGTTGTTTGTTTCCTTTGACTATTTTCTCCTTGAGGGATGTTTTTCTGAACCTAATTGGCCCTTACTCTTCTCCCTTTTTTGACAACCTTCTCATATCTTGAATGTGATCACAGGTGCTGGAGTGTGGCGTGTGCGAGGACGTCTTTTCCCTCCAAGGCGACAAAGTCCCTCGCCTTTTGCTCTGCGGTCACACCGTGTGTCACGACTGTCTGACCCGACTGCCCCTCCACGGCAGAGCGGTCCGCTGCCCCTTCGACAGACAGGTCACTGAGCTGGGTGAGTCATGGGACTTCTTCTAAATTACAGTAACAGTTTTAGAGGATCATCAAAGGTCTGTTTGTTTCAGTCTGAAAACTTATCCAAAGCAAATGCTCACGCTGTTATGTTGTGAACTTCGAGCTGAACTCATGAGTATTAACAGTGTTATCCAGCTTTATGAAAACCTTTAAGAGGTGATACTCAGCTCTGTCTGTCGAGAAAAGGTCTGGAAGATCAGGTCGGACCAGCACGACACTAAACCAGATCTGACACATCACTCTCCCACTCAGGGTCCTTCAGGTTTTTCCTCTTTGGATTCCCGCCAGAAACTTCCTGAATCAAAGCCCCTGTGTGTCCCTGAGTGTCATGTAGAGGTTGTTTGTCATGAAAGATGATTTAAATCTCGACTGTCTGATTTTTTTTTGTCGTAAATCACGTTTTGCTCGGCTGCAGCTGCACGTCAGGAGCTGCAGACTTTGAATCATAAATCCCTCTGTGTTTGAGTCTGTTCTTAAAGAAACATGCACACAGTGTGTTGATGATTAACATTGTTTAACAGCTATAGCTTTTTTTCACATTATGCCCATTTGGCTGCATTTCTATATCACTTTTTGGCAAAAAAAAAGAAAGTAATATTCCTGAAGTTTCATTGAGGTACAATTGTGCCTTGCTGGTGTTTCAATAACGACTAGAATTGCCCACAACTTGAGTAAAATCTCAAGATTAATTTTGCAGAATGTGGAAGAAGGAGGGAGGACTGTAACCGTCGGCAACCATGGATACTTTAAACATTTTAGGAGCTGGAAAAGAATTTCAAGGAAAGAGTGGGAACCTTGAAGGAGGAATATTCTGCTGAGAGGAATAACTGAGCAGATTCATTAAATGTTATCGTCCTGCAGAACGTTTGGTGCTAAAAGTCTTCTAAACAAACACGTCTGTCTGCAGCTCATGTGCCAAAACTTCCCAGCTGAGCAGACAGGAGACTGAACATTAGGATATAAAAGTTAAACACAAAGGTGGTAAATCTCTGAAGATCCTTGATATCATCAGAAAACCAGCACACAGCTTCAGGAGGAAATCATTTCTGTCTTTGTTCCACCTCAGAAATTTCACAGCATTAATAATCAGCCTTGTACTGTTTGGACTCTAATGTGCAAACACGCCTGGCATATTAAGCTGATTTGAAGTGGAAAGAACAGCTGAAGCTTTATTCCTCCAGAAATCCTTCGTTCTGCCTCTGAAAGTGTAATTATTTCCTCCTGTGTGTGAGGGTGGAGCTTGTGTTTGTCGTCTCCCTGAAGTTTTCTCTTCTCTCGCACACATGTAGGAGACTCTGGTGTTTGGGGTCTGAAGAAAAACTTTGCTCTGCTCGAGCTTTTGGAGCGACTCCAGAATGGAGCGTCGAACCAGTCGGGGATGGCGGAGGACGCCCTGAAAGGCATGGGAGAAGTAAGCAGACTCATTTCTGTTTGTAAAATCTTTTATTGAATCTTTTATTCATTGTTTTCACCTCCCACTCACCGACCTCTCCCCTCTCCTCTCCTCTGTTAGTGTATAATCCGCTGCGATGAGGACGAGAGCCACACGGCCTCCATGTACTGCACCGTGTGCGCCACGCACCTGTGCGCCGAGTGCTCCCAGCTCACACACTCCACACGCACGCTGGCCAAACACCGCAGGGTGCCGCTGGCCGACAAACCTCACGAGAAGACGCTCTGCCCGCAGCACCAGGTCCACGCCATAGAGTTCGTGTGTCTGGAGGAGCCGTGTCAGTCTGGGCCGCTCATGTGCTGCGTGTGCAAGGAGTACGGCAAGCACCAAGGACACAAGGTGGGATTCTCAAACAGGGCTGAGGAATTCCCAAAAAATAATCTAATTGTGGTTATTTTCCCCTTTATTGTAATTGTGATTATGATGCAATTGAATAAATGAATGAATTTAGAATACTACATTTTTCAGAATGATAATGATAATTACTGTACGACAACAACTCATGTAAATTTTTAATACTCAAGCTTTTTGCCCATTTTAGTCACTTTCACTCCTTTTTTCCACTTGAGGATCATTTTTTGCTACTTTCTGACTGTATTCATAATTATCTTCCAATTTTTTTTTGTTTATTTTTCTTGCTTTTTGCCCATTTTGGTCATTTTTTACTCCTTTTTGGCCACTTAATAATCATTTTTTGTTACATTCTCCAAATGATCTCCCAAATTTTTTGTTTATTTTTTCTTACTTTGGACCCATTTCAGTCACTTTTCACTCTTTTTTTGCCACTTTTGGACTAAATTCTGCTACTTTCTGACTGTTCTCCACATAATCCCCCAATTTTTCCCTCTTTTTCTTGCTTTTTTACCCATTTTAGTTACTTTTAACTCATTTTTTGCTACTTTCTGACTTGTATCCAAATTATTTAAAAACTTTTGCTTATACTTTTTGCTTTTTGCCCTTGTTAGTCACTTTTCACTCCTTTGTTTTGCACCTGAGGACCATTTTTGCTACTTTCTGACTTTTTTTCAAATTATCCCCCAATCGTTTGCTTGTTTTTCTTGCTTTTTGCCCATTTTAGTCACTTCTCACTCCTTTTTCCGACTTTTGGACCATTTCTGCTTATTTGTTTTGCTTTTTTCCAAATGATCTCCCATTTTTTCCCCATCTTTTACTTGCTCTTTGCTCATTTAAGTGACTTTTCACTCCTTTAGGACCATTCCATGCAACTTTCTGACTGTTCTCCAAGTTGTGTCCCAATATTTTGCTTATTTTTGTTGCTTTTTGACCACTTTTTCCACCCTAAAGTTTGTTTTAATGCTACTTATTGACATTTCTACCACTTAGATAGTTTCTTTTGTAAAGGTAGTTTTTAACAGTTTGGTTCTTTGGTTGAGTCTCACTGGTGAAGAGAATAAAACATCTACTGCAAAAAAAAATTCTGATATTCTGACACATTCCAGGTTAAAGAAACATGGCACTGTCTGTGATTAGAATATATCGTCTTTAAACTACCTGGCAAAAGAACTGTAACTGCACGCTGCAGTTTCTGGTCCTATTGAATATTAGTGAGACTCTCGTATTTGAAATCTTTAGCTTGGATCAAGTGCAACACAATAACTCACTTCACTGTTCAACGCAGCAACAAAGCAGCAGCTCTTGAGTTCAGAGAGATAAAGCGACTGCTCCTGTGGCTTCTGAGAGTGATATTATTAACAGCAGCTTCAAGTTCAGACACTTCAAATTCCTGTCACTGCCAACTTTGAGTGAACATACTTTACTTGGATGAATTGGCCCAAAGGGATCAAGTTCAGAGCAGTTTCAGCTTCTTTCACAGCTGCTGCTTCTAAAGGTTCTGAGAGGAAGTGATATTGAAATTCTCTCACTTTTATTTGTCTGAAAAGTCACATCTTCAGTCATTCCATCCAAAGAGAGGCTCAAATGTTTCTTCCTCTCTCCTCCCAGCATGCCGTTTTGGAGACCGAAGCCAATCAGATCCGTGCGTCTATTCTGGACATGGCTCACTGCATCCGCACCTTCACAGACGAAGTATCCGAGTACTCCAGGAAGCTGGTGGGCATCGTGCAGCACATAGAGGGCGGCGAGCACATAGTGGAGGACGGAGTCGGCATGGCACACACTGAACACGTAAGATCCAACCCTTTTTTAATCTTTAACAGCTTTGTTTTCTCCATTTCTCAGTTTTAATTCCCTTTTTTTCTCATCAGGTCCCCGGCACAGCAGAGAGTGCCCGCTCCTGCGTCCGCGCTTACTTCGCCGACCTCCACGAGACTCTGTGTCGACAGGAGGAGATGGCGCTGAGTGTGGTGGACGCTCACGTCAGAGAGAGGCTGATCTGGCTGAGGCAGCAGCAGGAGGACATGACCATCCTGCTGTCTCAGGTTTCCACAGCCTGTCTGCACTGTGAGAAGACGCTTCAGCAGGTACCAGACACAAATATCTGACTCTGTAACCTCTAAACACCTGAGTTTGTAAGTCCCAACCTGTACCATTTTACTTATTATAACTGTAAAAGGGTCTAAAAAGGCCCTGAGAATAAGTGCTGAGGCCCTTTTATTCTGAAATACCTTGAACTTTCAACTTCTGGAGTTATTTTACATGAGGTAAAAACAGTTAAACTGCAGAAATACACAAAAATAGAGTTGGATTTTGGAGATTTAGTGAAGAAAACACATCAGTCAAGCAAAGCAAACTGAACAAACTGAAAATTTTAGCATTTACAACCATATAATAACATCCAAGAGTCTTTTTTTTCTGTTTTGTGAAAGAGAAATGCAGAATCACTAGATCCTGCAGCATCTCACAGCTTCTCCTTCTCTTTGCACACAAGCCAATCGAGGATGACTGCTCCTCATCATGAGACAGAAACTGAAACTGAAAGTAGAGGAGAAAGATTTTCAGCTGCTCACACACACTGTACTGTACAAACAAGGCATGATACTTCGTTTCATAAAGATTAGTAACAATACAAGCCTCAACTCGTGATCACACTGTACAAAGAAGACTTGAAACACATTTATAAAGAAATGCACGTACTATACACTTTCACGCACAGTACAAACAGCCTGTTACTCCATTCTCAAACAGTTACTACGTCTCATCAACAGTAAAATATGTACAGATTATACAAATAAGACTTGGTACAATGTTCTAAAAAAGTCACGACAAAATTCAAGCGTCAATCTCCTTATACAATCACTTCTACAAATTAAAAACTAGACAGAGAGCTTCTTTCAACCTGAAATTCATCCCATCTAATGTTGACTTTTCTCACATTAAGTTACTCCTTTAGATGCTCCTTTTATGATGAGTTATGATGATAGTTTCACTGGAGGTTTTATAACCTGGGAGGATTTTCTTTTTGGAATTTTTGGAAAATCTCTGCTCTGCTTTCGACTTACTTAGATGCCTGAGTGAAATCACCACAAAAACCACATATTGGCTAAAAGAGCAACATCTCAGCTTTTTTGATTTGTTAGAATTTCTATGATTGTGCAAACCATTTAGGAATAAAGGGCATTCAAAGTGCACCTGCGCAAATGTGTTGGTGCCAACACATTTGGTGTCAAAGGGTTAACTCCTTAACAATACATTTTATTTATAGAGCGCTTTTCCAAAAAACTCAAAGTTGCTTTACATTAAAATGGTAAAAGTGCAGGTAAGAACAATTAGTACAACAGATAGAACAATGCTCTAAAGCAGCGATTCTCAACCTGTGGTCCATGGCCCCCTGGTGGCCCGTGAAGGTATTGTAAGTGGGCCGCCAAATCTTCTCCAAAATAGTATGATTTTAGTTGAGTGAAATGACATAAAAATACAGGATGCAAATAAACAGAATGGTTTAAATGTTAAAAATCAGTAAGGGTATTAAAAATGTTCACTTATTCATAAATGAGAAGGTATGTTAGTGGTCAATAGGTAACATGACCCGAAACGTGACAATGGCCCAATATGTAATAAAACCAAAAATGTCATAACTTGTCAAAAATTCAATCACTGTGTACCCAAAACTTAACAAAAAGAATGTATTACAAACCAAAATGTAATAATTGACTCAAACTGTAACAAGTCGTTACTGTCTTGGCAAAAAGTTTTTTTGTTTTGGGCTCAGAATCTGGTACATTGTCAACCAGTTATTACATTTTGGGTTTTATTAAATTTTGGGTCATTGTTACAAAATGGGTTCTAATGAGGCATTTTATATTCTCAGTACTTATTGAGTTGGAGGTGGGCCGCAAACATTTTTGAGACGTAAAAGTGGGCCCTGAGTTGGAAAAGGTTGGGAACCACTGCTTTAGAGGGTAAAATAAAAACAGTGCAGTTAATAACAATTGAAATAATCAAAGGAAAATGAGTAGACAGGATATTCTAGGATGGAAGGGTTACTATAGAGTTGAAAGCAGTGCAGAAAAGGTTTTTAATCTGGTTTTGAAGGTGGTGAGGTCAGTGGAGTCTTGGATTTGTTGTGGTCGTGAGCTCCAAAGAGAGGGGGCAGCAACAGAGAAGGCGCTCTCTGAGATAACCTCGTCTAACATGAGTTTCTTTTGTCGTAGGATGACTGCAGAGTCGTGCTCGCGAAGCAGGAGATCAACTGTTTGTTAGAGACTCTTCAGAAGCAGCAGCATCAGTTCACGGAGTTGGCTGATCACATCCAGCTGGACGCCGGCATCCCCGTCACCTTCACTAAGGTACGCACCGTTCCCCCTCAGAGCTGCTCTACAGGAAAACTTCAGTCTGTTTCAGGTGGAGAGTGAATCTCTTTTTCATCTTTAGGACAATCGAGTTCACATTGGTCCAAAGATGGAGATCCGTGTCGTCACTTTGGGGCTGGATGGAGCTGGAAAAACCACAATCCTCTTCAAGCTGAAACAAGATGAGTTCATGCAGCCGATCCCGACCATCGGTAAATCACTGATCAGTAAAATCTCTGTCTTTACCCACAAGAATACCAGTAACTCCATTATTTATCTGACTAACACCTTTTTATTCTTGTTAAAGGCTTCAACGTGGAGACGGTCGAGTATAAGAACTTGAAATTCACCATCTGGGACGTGGGAGGCAAACATAAGCTGAGGCCTCTGTGGAAACACTATTATCTGAACACTCAAGGTACCAGCTGTGCCCTACACGCCCCGCATGCTCTGAACCTGAAGGTCACCCCAGCACATGCAAAACTATTCAAATTCTAAAAATCCTGTCCCAACACATCCAAAATCCTCTCTTTGCTCGTCACATTTCACCGAGTCGCTTTGATATCAGGTGGATTTCTGCGGCGTCAGGGTTAGAAAACAGCTCAGGGAGAACAGAGTCAATCTGATCCGGATCAGACTGGAGCCTCTGGTCCAGCCTGAGTGAAAGCAAACACCAGAGCAGCTCTGTTCAAACTAATATAATTGTTTTAATAATATGTAGCATTGTCATTTTAAGAAAGTGATATAACAGTATACACACACACACACACATGAGACAAAGAAACTCATTTGGTTGATCTGACTGCAGACAAAAGCTCAGTGAAAAAAATTCTAAGAGGAGGTATTGTGCTTTTTGACGTCTTTATTTTGTCCCTCTAGTGCCACCGTAGTAGTTTTAAGTGAATTACAGCTCCAAAAAAAAACCCATTCTTCCTCACTGGTGTTTTAAAAAACTCTTATTTCAGCTTCTCTCTGAAACACTGTCTCTTTGAGGCTCCACAAACCCCCTTTCCTCTAACTTGATTTGATTTTGATTTATTTGTTTTACATAAATGTACAAACAGTGACAAAGAAAAAAAAACATCACTTCAAGTGCAAATTTAAAAAAAATGATAAAAAAAGAACATTATACATGTGAAGTTTGATTAGCAACCTGTTAAGGCTTATATGAAAAACCACACAAAGTACTTAATATTTAATATCATGACAACACAAAAATCACAAATTCATATGATAAATTCATTAATGTACGAGTTGAAATTTTCAGGTATATCAAAAGAGAATAAATTCAAAATTTCTTGATATAATTGATAATATAAAAATTGATTTTTATATTTTTTGAGTTTATTTTTGAGTAATCAACGATGATGAAGATGAATCTACCAAATGTATAAAGTGATTCCACATCATAACTTCATGGTATTTATTAGAAAACTCACCATGAGATGTTTTGTGCAATAGAAGATGAAGATTATTAGCCTGTCGAGTTGGATATTTGTGGAATTGTGAAGAAATATTTAAAACCTTGAGGTAAATCAAAAGTCTAGAATTTCACTTGAAAGACAAATGTACAGATTTGAAGAATGTAAATGTTAAAAAAAAAAGTCCACAATCTCAGTTTAATTAAAAAAAAAAAAAAAAAACGTGCACTTGATGCAACAGCATTGGAAAAAAATGGATGTTTAACAAAAGATTTCTGCAACAGTTATATCTTGTTGAAAAATATGTAAATTTATTTGTCCGCACCATGTTACAATATGTTAAATACAGAGAGAGGAAAGTAAAATATAATGTAGGAAAACATCATGAACAAAGTCTTTTTCCCCTTTTATTTTAAGCCAACCTAGTCTCTCCAAAATAGTTAATCATCAATCACTTTAAACAAAAACATATTGTTCAAACTTTGATTATGAAGATCTCACACTTTATTTCTAGAACAGAGCGTTTTGATCAGTTTACAGAAAGATTCAGGGATTTCTACAGCAAATGAACATGTACAGGTTTGAAAATCTGTGCACGTTTAGTCTTGACAGCTCACATTGTTTCTTTACATCCATTTTTAAAAACATTAGAAAGCAGAATACCTCGCTTCATAATAAAAATCATTAATAGGTTCATAATGGAGACTGAAATATGACAAAGGTTGTTGTTCATGCCCCAGTGTTTGAGAGGTCTCCAGGTTTTTGTGGATGAAAATGACTCATCTGTTTGTGAGAGTGTGTTTGTATTTCTGTGCAGTGCCATTGATTGTCTTGTTAGGCTGTTAAAGCTCTTTCCTCGTGTTCTCTGATGCAGCGGTCGTGTTCGTCATCGACAGCTGCCACAGAGACCGTCTGATGGAGGCTCACAGCGAGCTCGCCAAGCTGCTGACGGAGAAGGAGCTGAGAGACGCTTTGTTGCTCATCTTTGCAAACAAACAGGTACCAGAATCCAAACTTTTCACCATCTAAAGTCGGAGCTGGAACAGAGTAAATCATCAGTTTGTGTCTTTTTGTTCGTGCAGGACGTCCCCGGCGCCGTTTCCGTGGAGGAGATGACGGAGCTGCTGAGTCTTCACAAGCTGTGCTGTGGGAGGAGCTGGCACATCCAGGGCTGCGACGCCCGCAGCGGGATGGGTCTGCACGAGGGGCTGGACTGGCTCTCTCGACAGCTGGTGGCCGCCGGCGTCCTGGACGTGGCTTAAAAAAAACGTCACCGCCCTGTAAACGAACTCTCTCCCCTTAAAACCCAAACATAAACTCAAACGGCTGTGAGCCTTCTCTCCTCATCTTTACTTCTTTGTGCACCATCGTGGGCAAAGAAAACAAAGATGTAAATACTTTCTCTGGCTTTACTGAACGAGAAGATGGAAAAGACTAAACCTTCTTGTGCAGCAGGATCCGACCCTGGCGGTAAAACTCAACATAAACACAAGGCGACTTCAAACTTGCTCCTTATTATTGTGGAAAAAGTCAGATATTTGGGAGTTTAAATGACAGAGAGGTGGAAAAGATTCCAAAAAGCTCCAAACAAGCTGCACATCAGGCTGTAATGGTTTCAGAGCATCCACTCCAATATATTTATCCACATCATCAGATCTTGAATATTATCACAATTTTGTTGTATCATTTTATCACTGCCAGTTTGTACTGAAAAACACAGAGATTAGTTCAACATTTCAGACAGATCTGTGTTTTTCTCTACTGAAAATGGTGTCTATGATAAATCTAGTATTAATAATGTAAACAGTAGCTGGACTGTCTGACAGCAAAGGGACAGAGGGGTAGGATAAAAGCTTAACAGGAGAGTGATAGAGCACAACCTAAAGGCTAAAATGGGCTAATCTGTTAGTGCTAATGTTGATTCCTGTCCACATGCAGCAGTTATTTTGCAGTGATCTGTTCAAACCAATAAGATGAAGAGCCAGGTTACGTTTGCTCTGCTTGGTGAGGTTAGAGTTGGTAGATGAGCACTGGCAGGACACAACCAGGATTCACTAACGTTACAGACACGTCTCAGAGCACCGAGCTGTGAGTGACAAGAAATATACACGGCTACTAAACTATGTTACAAACTCACAAAGTTTGCTCGTTGTCACGTTTCAAACAACAACAATCCGTTAAAAAGTGACTGGTTACTCGAGCGAAGAGAAGTAGTGTCGAAAATCTGATCTACTTTCACTTTCACTTTCAAATCAAATACATAAAGGCAGCTTGTGTGAGTAAATCTAGTATTACGACGATGGCAAAAGAAACCAGCATTTAATTAAGGTGTGAAGCAGACGTGGAAATGATTTCTATGTCTCTGTGTTCGATTATTCTTCCTTGTGGATTCATAAGAAGTAATAGTTGTGCCATGCTGAATTGAAAAATGAAGAGTTGAATTTTCAAGTAGGTCAAATACAATAGATACAATTTGAAAACATTAAATTTGATTCTATTTTCAAAATGTTGATTTAATTTCAATTTCTAGTGGCACAAATCTCAACTGGAATTTATGTGACATGCACAACAACACGTAAAGCTCTCATGTCGTGTAGAGCAGTGATTCCCAACCTATGGGCCGTGACCCCCTGGTGGGCCGTAGAGGTATTGAAAGTGGGCCGCCAAATCATTTCCAAAACAGTCTGAGTTTTAATATGGGGTAATTATAAAAGATACAAATATACAGAAAAATTTTTAAAATGTCAAAAATCAGTTATGTAGCATGACACCAAATTTAACAAAGACCTGAAATGTAATAATAATAAAAGAAAATTAAATAAAACTTGAAATGCAATAAAACAATGTTGTACAACCCAAAAATATAATCAATGACCCAAAATTTAACAAGTTGTTACATTGTTGTTAAATGGTTATTAGGTTTTGGGCAAAGCATCTGTTAGATTATTGACCAGTTACATTTTCAATTTGGGTCTTTGTTACAAATTGAGCTCGAACAAGGCATAATAAAGCCTCCGTACTTAAAGAGTTGAGGGTGGGCCACAAACATTTTTGAGACTTAAGAGTGGGCCCTGAATCTGAAAAGGTTGGGAACCACTGGTGTAGAGAAACAACTGTTTTCTGGTTTAAAACGGAGGATTTGACTTCCTACTGTTAGGATCTTGAAATCAGATGCTCATTACAGCCTGTTCTGCAGCAGCCAATCAGACGTCAAAGGATAATTTTCCTCTCCGTCTGCACGTCCTGCTTCTGTTTCAGGCAGCTCACACACTCAAAAACATCACTTTCTTTCCTTTCTCCTCGTTTTCTGACGTCTTAGCTGCTCAACGTAGGTCAAGAAATGTTCAAAACACTCCCCGACAGAGTGAACTCAACCTGTGCTCATCCACATATGCAACAGTTACTTCTACTAAAAACATCCATTCACAGTAATATAACCACAGCTCCATTCAGAAATCTTCACAACTATTAAACCGAGTCTGTGTGGCTTTAAACTGATGGTCAGATTTTGCCTTGACATCTAATGTAAGCAATAGCTGTTCTGTCGACTCTAAGTTACGTGTTTTGTTTTTTTTTTCATTTATGTATTATATGATCCTATTTAATGCCACAGCTGGTCTTGAAATGGCGCACCAGTCTAGTTTTTTGGTTTGAATGTAGTGTTTTTCTGTCACAGAAGCGTTTACTGAACTTATTTATAAGTGTGAACTTTGATACGAGGCCGCGTGGGGGAGAAATTCAGTCTTTTTATGCACCGATTCTGCCTCCGTTTTTGTGGAGTTTGTCGCACGCAGAATTTGTGGAATGCACTCGTTTGCTGCCTCACTACAAGTTTTTATTGGAAGCAAATTAACCTGCTGTTTCTTAGTAGACTGGGTATTAATCTCACGGCGAAACAAACTGTCTTGTGAAGCTATTTAAACATCTAATAGGTCCTGTTTGTCCGGTGTGCGTGAGACTGTGCACCTTTAATCTACAGCCTTCAGTAATAATGTGAAACGTAGTGAAATATTAAACTTAACACTGACACACTTGTCTTGTGATTATTAAGGAACCATTGTTTGACTTTGATTTCATCATTATTCATTGCTATGTAATGTTAACTATTTGTATCTATGTATAAAAGTAAAAGAATTGCACGTGTGAAAAAGCCTTTCCACATCGTTTGTGAAAAATTTCCTTTTTTTTTGAAACTTTGAAGCACAAAGCGCGTTGGAACCTTTGTTACGAGTCGACTTGATGATGGCTTTTGTAAATTATTCATAATGTGATGCTATGAAATAAAACTAACTGAACTTATTCGTCCAGATGGGTAGACTTTGCTTGGAGTAGGGATGTACAGTTGTGCTCAGAAGTTTACACATCCTGGCAGAATTTATGATTCTTGGCCTTTTTTCAGAGAATATGAATGAGAACACAAAAAACTGGTCAGGTAGACCAACAAAAGTTTCAGCTACAACTGCCAGGAAACTAGTTCGGAATGCAAAATAAAGAATCAGCTGAAATACAAGACTCTCTGAAAGAATGTGGTCTGGCTGTTTCAAGATGCACAATAAGGAGGCACTCGAGGAAAAATGAGCTGCATGGTCAAGTCACCAAAAGAAAGACATTTCTACGCAAATGCTACAAAGCCTCAAAACTTCTGGAACAAAGTCATTTGGAGTGATGAGACCAAAACTGAACTTTTTGTCCACAACCATAAACATTGTTCCATCTGGAGAGGAGTCAACAAGGCCTATGATGAAAGGTCCACCATTCCTACTGTGAAACACGGAGGTGGATCACTGATGTTTTGGGGATGTGTGAGCTACAAAGGCTCAGGAAACTTGGTCCAAACTGATGAATGAAGGATAAATGCAGCATGTTATCAGAAAATACTGGAGGAAAATTTACACTCATCAGCCCAGAAGCTGCACATGAGACGTACTTGGACGTTCACACATGACAATGATCCAAAACACAAGGACAAGTGGACCTGCTATTGGCTACAGCAGGATAGAGTGGAGGTTCTGGAGTGGCCATCTCAGTCTCCTGACCTCAAACCTGCAGTTCATGCAAGACAGACCAAGAATTTACAGGAACTGGAGGCTTTTTGTCAAGAAGAATGGTCAGTTTTTTGTGTTATCATTCATAATCTATGAAAAATGGCCAAGAAATCATAAATTCTGCCAGGGTATGTAAACTTATGAGCTCAACTGTAACTCTCCAGGATTTCGCTTTAGGGATCTTTAGGTAAGTGCTTTCCTGCTTTTTTCCTCCCTGTTAAAAAAGTTTATTCTGCTGCTACTTGAATAACGACTCTTGCTCTGGTCACACTCGTCATTCTTTAATTACACATCCAGATAAAAAAAAGACACAATGCTGTACAGGGCATAGTAACGGTCACTTTATGGTGATGTTGATGATGCTGATGTCTTCGTACGGTTTGTCGGTTTTGGGGTTCACTTTGACGTTTGAGATCCTCTGAACGGCCTCCATGCCCTTCGCACATCTTCCAAACACAGTGTGCTTGTTATCGAGCCAGGGCTGGAGGGAAGAAAAAGATTATTAAAACACAGGTTAATAGAATTTTAATTTAAGTGTAAGTATCTGTTTACTTGGCATCAAGGAGAAAACTAATGTAGGGCTGCACACAATACATTGTTTCACATTATACACATTGAAATGTCTGCAATATTTTTTTTCCCAGTATCATGCAGCCGTACTGTAGAGCAAACTTGTGTTTAGTTTTATGTAAATGTCTGAAACTAATGTCTGATCTCGTTGCTTCACTTAGCAGAAAAAAGAAGAGAGAGGCTTCTCTTACAGTTGGAACGACAGTGATGAAAAACTGGGAGCCGTTGGTCCCCGGGCCTCCGTTCGCCATACTGAGCGTGTACGGGCGGTCGTGCCTCAGCGTGGCGTGGAACTCGTCCTCGAACTCTCCCCCCCAGATGCTCTCTCCTCCCATCCCTGTGCCTGTGGGGTCTCCGGTCTGGATCATAAAACCCTGAACGCAAGAAACACAACATTATACGCATTGTGGCTTTGAAGGAGAAATCTAAACCTGGGTGTGAGACTTAAGGTCTTTGCACACTGAGTCCGTTTAATTCTTCTGAAATTAACGCACGTTAAAAAGGAAATTTGCCCCCGTGTTATGTCAATCATCTTTACACACTGACACTAAAACTTTCGTCCGTCGATATTTTTTCGGAACAGGTTCAGTATGCTGCGTTTTTTCACATCTGTCCAGGGTTGTTTGACTGTTCAGGGATGCCGTAGGCTGATTGCAGCAGCATATTCTCATATTTACCAACACATTTTCTGTAATTTCCGTCCGTTTGTTAAGATCAGATGATGAATAAAGATTTGTGGGTGGGTGGGTGTGGGTGTCTGCCTCTCTCAGCAGGAGCTCGGGTGCAATTGCTTTGAAGAAATGTGTGTTTTTCTTTTTAAAATGTGGTGCCAAGTGAATGAAACTCATCCACTAACGCCCTGAAAAACACCTGAAGCTTCAGGATAATTCCTGCGAGGTGAAACTCTCTTGCTCTTTTCCCATTTACAGAGGCAGACCTATTGAATTTTTTTTCTTTTCTCACATCGTGAAAGAATCACAGGATCATCTTCACAGCTCGATGATGATTCCGTGTTTGTCATACTGCTAAATTTTGCAATAAGTAGAAAAATAATTTGATCTGTTTCAGTGTGCAAGGTGCCTGTGTGTGACTTTTTTTTGGATTATGGATCCAAAAAAATGCATCCAAAAATAACGGACTCAGTGTGCAAAGGCCTTTACAGTGTTGATAAATCTTAGTAAAACTCCGACCTTGATGACTCTGTGGAAGATGTGTCCGTTGTAGTAACCGTTCCTGCTGTGCACGCAGAAGTTCTCCACTGTTTTCGGACACCTGAAGAACAGCACACAGTTTGTTAATGTGAGTTTCTATCTTGTGAAGTGTAGATATTTTATCAGAGACATTAATCACTCACTCCACGGGGAACAGCTTGATGTGGATGTCTCCCATGGTCGTGTGGATGATGGCGCTGTCAGAAACTCTCTTCGGTCCCTCGGCCTGCGTAGCCGCCATCACTTCCTCTTTGGACGGTTTCTCGTTGAAGATGTCTCTGTCTGAGTCTGCGCTCTTCGTGTCCTCTGGTTCTCTCTTTGAAAACTGGACTCAGGAGCAAATAGTTTGGGTTTTAGATACAGACAATGTACCAAACATTATTAGAAGTATCATAAGTGTGACTTTTGCTCTCTCACCATGTAGAAGCGGTTCTTCTTGAAGGCGGTGCAGAAAATGGTGGGGTCAGGCTCCACGTTCTCTAACGCTGGATTATCTGAGGCCTTCATCTCCACTGTAGGAGCCACCTGCATGGCTTTAGCTACACCCTGAAACAGACTCAGCTGCACCACGCGGATGTTCTCCAACTTGCCCAGGATACGAACACATCTGGGGGAAGAAATCAGGACACATTTGTTTTAGATTTAAATTTGAAAACTCTTCCCAGACAGGCAACACTATAATGAAAGTTACTCTCTTCCATGATCGCAACATCTCACAGGGTTTAGGCCGTGGTCAAACTGGCCCTTTGTATCCATGAGCTACTTCTTTGTGCATCTCACTACTCACTACAATACTCTATTGGAACCTGCAGGTTTTAGCAAGTCAAATTTAAGACTTTTTAAGACTTTTTAATGCCACTTTGAATGAAATTTAAGACCAAAAACACAGAATTATAGTCGATGGTTTAGGGATCCTGCTGCATTACAACCAAATCTGACAGCGATGTCACTTAATGAGACTCATTCAAGTTTATTTTTTGTCTGTTTATTGAACATAAAGTTGCTCATTAGTTAATGTCTGTATGTAAAAGTGTAAACAGGGGCTCATAGTCATAGACAAGACTTTTAAGACAGTTTCAACTCTAGATCTCCTTCTCAAAAAGTCCTACAAAAAAAATTAAATCACCAAAACATTTATAAATCCTGCCCTGACCAATTTAAGACCTTTGAGTGAGTCATTTAAGACCAAAATATGATATTTTAACTTTGACTTTAAGGCTTTTTAAGGCCTCAGTTTTAAATGCATGAATGACTTTTTAAGGATGTGTAAGAACCCTGACTATGGAGGCTCTACATGGCCAAAACACTCAAACTCAAAAACCACGAGAGAACGAAACAGAAAAAGAAAAAGTCAAGTTTTTAACTACACAAATGCCGCTCACTTTTCATTGTCAGGGCATTGGAGTTGTTCTTTAAGGAAACAAGAAAAAAAACTGCATACTCTCAGCCTGGCTGCAAACGACTAGATGTGGCTAAATTATGTTTGTGTAAGATAAATAATCTATTTATAAAGTTATAAGTTGTGGCACTTTTTTTGTTTCTACCTGTTTGTTTCCACGTTGATGACCTTGATGCCCAGCATGGTGCCATACAGCACAAAGTGTCCGGTCTCATCGAAGATAATATTTGTGAGTCTGATCCCGTCCACCTTCTCCAGCTCTCGCTCCACAGCCATCCGTCTGCCGAACTCCATGTCAGGAAGCTGCTGCCTCATCTGCTGCAGCTCCGTGAACATCTAAACAGAACAGAGACATGAGCATCTGAATCTGTAGCGTGAGTGAGGATGAACTCTGAGCAGCGTGTGATAACTTACAGTCAAAGACTCGTCAAACACTCTCATCAGTTTCCCTGTGAGGAAGCGGAAGATCCGGACTTGCCTGTCCGAAGCGATCGTGGCCATTTTCTTCCCGTCAGGAGAAAACGCCAAACTGGTGGGATAGGTTTTGTGTTTTGCGAATTCATACAGGTCTGTGTCTGTTTTATACTCCCAGTTCACATATTTGGGGAACTTGAATTCATTGGGGAGGCCTGTCCAGTATTCCAACATCCCCGCTTTGTCAGCAGAGACGATGACACGGAATTTGGGGTTGAGGCGGATTTGGGAGAGCGGGGAGGAGTGCATCTTATCGAAGACGTGGAGCGGCTGGTTGCTTCCTCTTCCATCGTAGACGAAGATCTTTCCTGTGGATTTTTCTGAACACGCCACTGTGGAGATGGCGTCTCCTGGATTATAGATCCACTCACTCTGACCTGGATGAAAGCTGCACAGAGGATGCGTAACATTATTAAACACAGACACAAACATTCTCCATCCTTCACGCCCATCCATCCATTTTCTTAACCGTCTATCCTGCTATTCAGGGTCGCGGGTGGCTGGAGCCTATCCCAGCTGTCATTGGGCGAGAGGCGGGGTACACCCTGGATTGGTCGCCAGTCAATCGCAGAGCTGACATAGAAGCAAACAACCATTCACACACACACACTCACACCTACGGGCAATTTAGAATAATCAATTAACCTAACGTGGGCATGTTTTTGGTCTGTGGGAGGAAGCTGGAGTACCCGGAGAGAACCCAAGCATGCACAGGGAGAACATGCAAACTCCACACAGAAAGGCCAACCATGCCCAAACGGGGAATTGAACCGGCAACCTTCTTACTGTGAGGCTGGAGCGCTACCCGCTGCACCACCGTGCCCATCTTTCACGTGTTAGTGTTCATTCAGACTCACCCCAGCTTCAGCATGTTGATCATGTCAAAGTTGACGACATCGAACACTTTCATGGCCTGATCATCGCCGACAGAGCAGAGAAGAGCTCCTTCAGAACTGACAGCGATGCTTTCGATCACACCTGCAAGGAAATTCATCATCAAAGTCACTTTTATTAAGAAGATTTTATCCATTTTATCAATACTGAATGTAACCAACTGACACATGAAGAAGAAAACAGTACAGAAGAATTCGAACACTCACCGAGATGACTTCGAAAGTGTTTAACAAACTCGATCCCCTCGTCCTCTTTCTTCTTCCAGAACTTGACGTGGCCATCCTGACTGGCTGTGAGGATGAAGTCCGTCCTGAAAAGAAAAGAAGAAGACAAAGACTTGAGATAACACTTTGTCAGAGGAGATGAGAATTGCAAAGTTACAAGAAAACTTTCATTTATTCAGCTTCTTACTGTTGCATTTGGCACTTCCTTTCCCCTTCATGTGGATCTATCTTACTGTGCTACTGTTATTGATAATATTTCAGTTTTATTTGCTACATAGACTAAAAAGCACAACATTTTTCTGATGTAAATACTCATATGAATTGAAACTGGACTCTGGTTCAGTCTGTCAGATTAATCGTCTCTTACTTGGAACAGACGATGTGTGTGATAACGTCTCTGTGCATGTAGCTCCGCTCATACATGGCAGCTGAAGGCAGGTTGTCCAAATACACTCGTTCAAACTCGAGAACTAAGAAAACGAAACAAAAACACAGGAGTTAGCGGGAGTTTCATTAGCATCGTTAGCACTCTTTAGCTGAACTCTGCGGAAAAACAACAAAACAAACAAATATGAGTCACAAACCTTTTCTTTTCTTCGACTTTGTTGCTTCACTCGGCATAGGTCCAACCCACTCATCCTCTTCTCCTTCTGCTTCTCCTTCATCCTCAGCTTTTCGTTTCAGATCCACGTTGTTTTCAGAGTTTTCCGCCATCGCTGCACAGCATCGGTTCCTTTCAGAATAAAAGTACTTCCGCTCCCCGGCGGAAGTTGCGTCAACTGAACTTTCTCTAGAAATAAATTTACGTCGCTGAACTTCACAAAACATAACAATTTTTATTCTTAACGAAAAACATTCAGAAATAAAAGTATTCAGACCCTTCGCCCACTTTAATTTTTTTTTGATATTTACAGAGGTTTAAAAAGTTCCCGAAAGAATTTTAAGGTAACCTTATCTGTTACAGAAGCCCAGTTTCGACAGTTAAGAGATTAGAGATGAGAGCTTAACTTTATTGAGACTTTTATTTGACCAATATTTAGTCAAATTTTGTTATAAAAATCAAAACTCTGAGATAAAAAGTAAAAATCAAAATATAAAAGTAAAATTTGCTTAGAAAAAAAATCTTAATTCTGAGGCAGAAAGTCAAAGTTTTGAGATAATTATTTAGATAATGCCAAAATAATGAGGAAAAACTCTTTTAAAAAAATGAAAAAATAAAAATTTGTTATTTTTATCTCATTATTATTATTTTTTTTTCCAATCTCAAAATTTCGACTGAATGTTGGCCATAAAAAACTCCAGTAAATATATTTTTAAATTTTCTTTTTTTGATTTGGTGGAAATATTTTATTTTATTTTTTGTTTTTATTTTTTTTTTTTAACCGTTGGAAATTGTCTCTGAACCCGAATGTTTGCTATGCCAGAGCAGTTAACCTGCCTGTAATGCATCGAGGCTTTCATTATATTTTTCCAGGTCTTTATTTGAATTACATTTAACTCCTTGGACTCCAAAAACACATTTTAAGGACGTTTACATTGACGTTTTATTTCGATTTTCGTCGTAACCACAGACGTTAGTTCACTACTTTGTTTCAACGGATCGACTACTATGAAACACTCGGGTCAAACCAACGCAGCTGGAAATGGGGGGATCCGTTGAAATCAGTTTGGTTCGTTCCATCCCTAAATATACTTACAGGTTTATATTAAAAGTGAGTTAATATTAATTTCAGAATTATATTACTATGAAACAAATTCGACTTTTAATATGTGTGATATTATTAGATATTTCATATCTTCTATGATGAACTCCCCCATATCCCGGGTCGTAAACACGAACCTCACATGCCTGGTGAAGATGGTTGTTGACAGAAATCTGTGTTAGATTTTACCTAAAAATCAAGTTTATTTAGGAGATAGTGTTTTCTATTTTATCCCATTTGGTGCAAAATTGTTACAAGAGAAAGAAAGTATCTTCACTGAAGCGACAAACACACATTCAGCAGCAAAATGAGCAATATTTACATCCAGGAGCCGCCATCAAATGGAAAGGTTAGCGCTACTTTTTCCATTTTAACTTCATATAATTGACTTTTTAAAGAGTTTAACATTTGAGACAAGCCGTTAAACCACTTAAGTTATCTGCACTTTTACATTTTATCTATACTTTTAATTTCAGTCATAATTGTTGATGCTTCTTCCTGCATTTTGTTACTGCAGCTTGTGTTAAATGAAATGTATGAAAGTATTTTCCCATTTTGCAGCATAAACATCCTTTTAATGCAATCAATTTCTGTCTGGTCTCTTAGGTTCTCTTGAAAACCACAGCAGGTGAAATTGATATAGAGTTGTGGTCCAAAGAAGCTCCAAAAGCATGCAGGAACTTTGTGCAGCTTTGCATGGAAGGTAAATATGAATATTTACATGAATTCATGTCTGAGTAAAAGACACAGTTTTTGGTCGAGCATGCTGCAGAGTATGCAAATATAACCCTGCTTAATTTACAGTCCAATCCAAACTTATCTTGAAAGCTCATTTAAAAACAACAAAATGCTGACCTTAGTGCTGTACAGTAAAAATTAGTGTCAACGTTATGGACAAGCTGTGAACGATTCAGAGAGGTTTGGCTGGCACGAAAACAAAGAGCAATGCAATAATCAAGATGAATTGTAGAAAAAGCATGCATATCCTTCTCATATCCCAAAACAGGGAAGGATTTCGGAATTTCAGTCAGAACAGTAACACAAGTCACTCAAAACTTTGAATTTGCCTTATTTCAAAAAGCCCCAAATTCTAACAGAAAATCTGTACATCATTGTAGAGACCAAATAAACCAAAGAGCAGAACTATGCTATTAAAAATCATGAAAATTATGTTTCTTAACCTCAAATATTTCTTCATCCTCCAGGCTATTACGATGGCACTGTGTTCCACAGAGTGGTGCCTGAATTCATCGTGCAGGGTGGAGATCCCACTGGAACAGGGACGGGAGGGGAGTCAGTCTACGGTCGACCGTTCAAGGTCTGAATGTATAAGATGTGCAAAAAAGCGATTTGTTTGCTACTTTTCCACCTGATTTAGATGATGGTTACTATTTTTTTTTTTACATGCATGCCTCTGCACAGTTTACATTCAGCTGATACTGTCTACGATGTTTCTTTGAAGTTCATCACAAATTGTCAATGTGCTCATTTTGGCAAACAGTAGGCTCACACACTGGTACACCTTTTTTTTAATAAGGCAATTCTTGGTCTGCTTCCTCTCCATTTATGTGCTTTTATCATGCAGACAAGTATCGGACAGTACTCTTTACGTCCTCCGGACCTTTGCGCTCTCGGTCCCAAACGCTCGGACAGAAATTGGGGAAAAAAGGCTTTCGGGCTAAGATGTTTTTAAATCTAAAATGAAAGAAATAGAAGTAGATTTTATGAGATGTTGATGTTTTAGCTTGGCCTCTGATTGCTTGATTCCCAGATTGACTCATTGTTGGTTCTTTCAACTTTGTGTTTTAGCTGCTGCCTGTCTTGGCCAAGTCTCCCTTGAAAAAGAGGTTTTTGATCTCAGTGGTACCAGCCAGGTTAAATAAAGGTTGAAAAGTTAAAAAAAATACATGGATGTGTTGAGACACCAACTATACGGGGCTGTCGAGGATTAACTAATGTCCTGATGTTGAATAGGGAAATTGAATTATTTGATACCTACCACAGCAGATTTCATCACCATCTACCTGTTCACAAAAGCTGGTGTTGAATTGATCTGTTCATTTATCATCTGTGTCTTTTCTTTTGCTGTCAGGATGAGTTTCACTCCAGGTTGCGCTTCAACCGTAGAGGTTTGGTTGCCATGGCAAACGCTGGACCCCATGATAACGGGAGTCAGTTTTTCTTCACCCTGGGTCGAGCAGACGAGCTCAACAATAAACACACAATATTTGGAAAGGTGACTTTACGTATCCTGACGTCTGACACTGGACAGAAAAGTCTTCAGCCTGATTCTTTTATGGATTTAACTTTCTGTTTTCTCTAACAGGTGACAGGAGACACGGTTTATAACATGCTCAGATTAGCAGAAGTCGAATGTGACGCTGATGAACGACCTTTGAACCCACACAAGATTAAAACCACTGAGGTTAGTTTTCACTTCAGGGAGACTTCTTAAGTCTCTGATGCCAGTGATGTCACTCTTAACTTCTTTTTTTCCTTCCAGGTGCTTCACTCTCCTTTTGATGACATCATACCACGTGAAACAAAGAAATCCAAAAAGGACAAAGAGAAAGAGGAGAAGAAGTCGCAGTCCAAAGCCACAAAGTCAGTCATCATGGGATATTTTCAACATGTGTCTTTCTTTTTTTTCATCTTTTTTCTTTTACTGGTGCTGCTTCATTTTCAATGGTGCGATGATTTTTACAGGAACTTCAGTTTGTTGTCGTTTGGAGAGGAAGCTGAAGAAGAGGAGGAGGTGGCCAATCAAGTCAGCCAGGTACAAAAATATGAAAGTGTTTATTTTTTTCACTAACCTCACTGCAAAAACTGAAATCAAAAGAAGTGTTAACGTTTTATTTTCAGTAAAAAAAATGGACTAAAAGACTCAATATCTACTTGAAAAGTTCAGAAAAATGTCTTATCTCGAGATATTAACAGACAAAAAGTTGAATTTATAGAGTCAAAAAATCTGCTAATGTTCAAGAAGTGAATGTCAGGTTTCTTGAAATCAGAATATTTCTTGACTCATGAAAAACATTTTGTTTGTTTTTTTGTTTGTTTGTTAGACACTGAAGGGAAAAAGCAAAAGCAGCCACGACCTCCTGAAGGATGATCCCAGACTGAGCTCTGTCCCTGCTGTTAATAAGTTTGTACAACAATTAATTTATTCAGATCTATCTCAAAACATTACAGTGTTTGTGTTTTTGACCTTGTTGTTTCTTCTTCTCAAAGAAAAAAGAAGAAGGGAACATCAGGAGAAGCTGCAGGGGTAAGTTACACCGTAAAGATAAAAAAAAAAAAATCCCAAATTTGCTCCAAAGCTGGTTGTTTTAAAATCCTACATTTCCCTGATCTTACAGACGGATGATGAAGAAGATGGTGATGAAGATGATGAGGATGACAGTGATGAAGATGAAGAGGAGAAAGAGAAAATGAGAGAAGCCATCAGGAAGAAGCTGCAGAAAGAAAAAGGAGCGGAGACGACAGAACCGTCTGAGGAGGAGCGCGGGAAGAAAACCAGCCGCAGGTAAGAGACACGTCCGTGTGAGGGGGTTTCTCTTAAAGGAAACTTTAATATTGTTAAAAAAAATGTCAGGTTTGATGAATATAGAGTGTTGATTCTTGGTTTTAATCAGCAGTTTCTGTGATTGCACTTGTATGACAGTGTAACAGCCTGGTGGGGGCGCTGTTGAGCTGTGTTTAAGAGAAAACTCAATAAGCCACTGAGGGAACTTTTCCTTAAAATGATGCAAACAGACAGGACCTTAACTCTCAAATGTTCATACACACATGAGAAATTCAACCTGACTTTACTGTTTAGCACTGATTAATAAGTCACTTTGACATCAGATGTTTTTTTCTTTAAAAAAAAAACAACTTTATACCTAAAAGAGTCACATTTCCATGTTTTATCTGGCTGATATTGACCCTTCAATCTATCACATTTCCGTCTCTCAGACCCATAATACTCATTTTTTAAATTTTATTTTTTATTTGTACCTTTAAGTAACATGTGACCTAGTGCAATATTCTAATTACAGACAGTGCAATATTTCTTCAACCTCAGAATACCAGATAAATTTGATTTTTAATCGATGTTTTCTGCTCTGCATCAGTGTAACTCAACCAAAGAGACAAAGTGTTGGAAACTAACTTTGCAAGAGAAACATTCTAAGTGGTGAAAAGTGGCAAAAACTGCAAGACGAAGCAATAAAAATTAGTTTTTAGAGGTAAAAATGATCCCAAAACAAGAAAATTTGGCAAGAAAAACTGGGAAATAGCAAGAAAGAAGCAAAAAATGGCCAAAAAGAGTGAAAAATGAAGTCAATGTAAGCAATAAAAATGAGTTCTTAGTTGCAAGAATGATAAAAAGCAAGAAAATTTGGCAAGAATGTATGGAAAATAGTCAGAAAGTAGCAAATAAAGGGTCAAAAAGAAAAAAAAAGACCACAATGAGAAGCAATTAAAATGAGTTTTTAGAGGCAAAAATGGTCAAAAAACAAGAAAATTTGGCAAGAAAAACTGGGAAATAATTAGAAAGAAGAATGAAACAGGTCATAAAGAGTGAAAAATGAACTCAATGAGAAGCAATAAAAATGAGTTTTAAGTGTCAAAAATGATTAAAAGCAAGAAAAAATGGAAAATAGTCTGAAAGTAACAAAAAAAAAGGTCAAAAAGAACAAAAAAAGACCACAATGAGAAGCAATAAAAATGAGTTTTTCAGTGGCAAAAATGATCAGAAGCAAGAAAACTGGCAAAAAAGGGAAAATAATTAGAAGGAAGAATAAAAAAGGTCAAAAAGACTGAAAAATGAACTCAATGAGAAGCAATAAAAATGAGTTTTAAGTGTCAAAAATGGTCAAACACAAGAAAAATGTCCAAGAAAATTAGCAGAAAACTTTTTATAAAAAGTCAGAAAGTAGCAAAAAAAATGGTCCAAAAGAGGAAAAAGAAAAAAGAAAAATGACCAAATTGGCCATAAAGCATTCATGAGTTGCAAGAAAAATATATGGAATAATGTGAGTAATGTAATGTCCATTTCTAAAAATTTGTTTTTATTTTTTAATCGTATATAAGACAAGGAACCCGAAAATAATCACACCATCAATCTCAGTTGGAATATAAGGAAATAATATTAGGTTATTTTTTTAAATCATTCAGCCCACGTCATTTTTTGGTAATATCACAATTCACCCATTTCTGAAAAAAAAAAGTTAAGTTATGTACAATGACACTTCTAACTAGAAAAATAGCAGCTGACTTAAAACACCAAAGACCAAGAAGGCAAAAACATTGTCTGAATTGTTTGTAACAAGTCAAAACAAATCTACCAATGAGGTCAGAAAAAAGTTTCTTGTATTAAGACATTTTTTTGTCCCATTGACAGATGTTTTTTACTTGTTACAAGCAATTCAGACATTGTTTTTGTCTCTAAATAACCTAAAATAGGTCGTTTTCTTGAACTTTTCAGTCAGACAGTAAGACAGTTTCTACTCAAAATTAGACATAATGACTTGCTTAGATTTCAGTTTTTGCGGTGTATCATTAATGAACCTTCTTTGAAACACTGTTAATTTTGTGTGAAACACATTCAAAGGTATTTAGATGAGGATAATGTAGAATTGTGTTTTTAAACAGAGATTTTCTTCATATTGTGACGACAGGTAAAACAAGATTTGGCTGATGATGAAGGTCAAAAATGACACATCAGTCTGTTTTATCGTGTTGATCGTGTCAGCGCAGTAAAAGTTTAATTTCACAGGAAAGTCCCCTCATAAGAGCTGTCATATCAAAATCAGGTTCAATGATTTAGAAAAGGAGAGTTTTTCTTTTATTTGTGCAGCAGCAGCTCAAAACCAAACATTTCAAAGCACTCCGACAAGTGAAGCGTAAAAAAAAGGTAGTTTTACAAAAGTGTATGTCATGATAGTTAATAATGAATAAAAATAAAAGTCTGGACATTCTGCTGTACTTTAAAAATCAGCAACAAATGACAAAAAAAGCAATAAGAAGGGATCCAAAAGCAGAAAAGGAAACGTAAAAGCTTTGAATTTTTTTGAATATGTAATTTCTTTCGTTTTCCTTTTATTTTTTGGTTGCAATATTATTTGGCTTACTCAGTATTTCATTTATGTATCATATTGTGAAAAAGTGTTTGGTAGTCATAATAATGATAATGATAATACATTTATTTTATATAGCGCTTATCAAAATACTCAAAGACACTTTACAGATTAAAAGACATTAAAATCCAAAAAGCAAACAAACAAGCAAAGAAAAAAAAAAAAAAAAAAAAAAAAAAAAAAAAAAAAAAAAAAAAAAAAAAAAAAAAAAAAAAAAAAAAAAAAAAAAAAAAAAAAAAAAAAAAAAAAAAAAAAAAAAAAAAAAAAAAAAAAAAAAAAAAAAAAAAAAAAAAAAAAAAAAGCTCTGTGCTATTTCCGTATTTGAAATAATAAATAAAAAGCAACAAGTGACGAAGAAAAAGAACAAAACGTAAAAAAAAACTAAGTAAAATTAATAAAAGCATGAACAGGACGATTTGACAGGGCAAAAAACAGCGACTCAGGTAAAAGCATTAAAAGAAATAAAAACAAGATCAAAAAGAAATAAAAGAATAGAAAGCAATAAATAAAATAAAAGAAATGAAAGTGACGACATAACAGGAATGAAATGGATGAACAGAAGTTTAAGCAGTTTAAGAAACTGTCAGATACAAACAACTTAAAGGGAATAAAATTAACAAAAGACAAAGTTTTTAAAAGTAGGGAAATGTGTTCAAATGAAATAAATGGAAAACTGGTCGGTCCAGGTGTAAAAATGTTTTAAAATTAATAAAAATCAAATGCAAAATCAATTAAAGTGTCAGTATAAAAAGGTGATATTTACTTTCTGTGAGAGTTTGTTGTTAGGATTTTGATGCTCTTGAATGTGACCTTCCTCGTCGTATTGATCTGAATCCTCTGCTCTGTTTCCACACACACACACACTCACACACACACACTCACACACACTCTCTGGTTTTATTTGCGTTCACACACAAACACTCACAAACCTCAGTCGTAGTTTTCTGGACCGACTTCAGTGGACTTACTATTTGAAAACAGGAATGTTGGCACTCAAACCAAATTACTTACTGCGCTAGAAGCAAACAGTGCGTGTGTGTGAGCCAACAGTGTGTGTGAAACGAAGGTGAGAGTGTGTGAGAGTGTGCGATTTATCTTTCATCTCCCTCTGATGCGTATTCGTTATCTCTCCTAACAGGTAGCGCTCAACACACATAATCAACATACCCTTCTCTCATTAGCGCTAATGGGATAAAGAGAGGGCGCTCGGTTTGCTTTATGTGTGTGTACATGAGTGTGTGTGAGTGTGTGTGTGTGCCCTGACTGACAGCCAGCCCAATGCAGGCAGACTGTAGTATATTAAACACAAGCGCAGATTGTTTTGCTACAAGAACTGTAACCCAACACAGTGGTTTGTCTTGGCAGCGGATCAAAGCGCAGGCCGGTAGGTACAGTGTTAGTCCGGGACAAAGGGGGCATTGTTGCAGGGTGAGCTCTGCTCTCCAACTGTTGCTTTTCTCTGAGCTTTCAGCTGCTCTGTGAGCAAAGAGGGAACACCAACTGCTGTCTGGTCACCTGGGAAAAAAGGAGAGAGGATGTTGAAAGCAGTTTTCATTTCTGTCTGATTGACTTTACTGATGCGGGACTTTTGTTTCTTTAAGAATAAATCTGGTATTTTTAAACCAGCGGCTGAAGCTGATGTATTTTGGGGCTTGTAGTTCCCGATATAATCTGTAGATCAGCGTGCTTTCTTTTTATTCCTGTTCCTCTGTTTTTATATACATAGTAAGAGAAAAAAATTGAACAGGTTTAAACCACTACATGAATGAAACTTACCCCTAAAACACCAATGATTCTTCAGTAAAAGACTTTCAGGTTGATCTAAAGTCGACTCTTGAAGCTAAACGCAACAACTCTTGTGTTGGGATGCCCCACACTGAAACAGACACTTTAGCTTTTGTGAAGGGATGCACGATATTGGATTTTTGGTCAATATCTGATATGTTTATATTTTACCACTCATTAAGCAGGTAACCAATATCGATACCAATGTTTTTTCTGCACACCAGAGTGCAGAGATGATCAACTTATTCTGTTTTGGAATTACCGTACAGTCATATGGTGCGAACTCTTATCACATCTGTTAATGCGATAAGCTAGATATCAGCATGATATCTGCATAATGTTGGCATGAAATCAGCATGATATCAGCTTGATTTTGGCATTATATTAGCAAATTCTCGGCATAGTATCTGCATAATATCTGCCTGAAATCGGCATAATATCTGCATGATATCAGCAAAATATTGTCATAATATCTGCATGATATCAGCAAAATATTGTCATAATATCTGCATGATATCAGCATAATACCTGCATGATATCAGCAAAATATTGTCATAATATCTGCATGATATCAGCAAAATATTGTCATAATATCTGCATGATATCCGCATAATATCTGCATGATAGCAGTAAAATATT
>RPOG01002793.1:0-15758 GCA_008086565.1 Thalassoma bifasciatum
TCAAGCTGTTTTTAACAATAAGTTAAGATTCAGTTTCTCTTTGGCTGTGTGACTCACTACATCTCATTCTCTTAATTATATTTGTGCTTTAATTGCTTTCAGCTGAATAACGAAAACAGGGCACTGTTCAGTCTCTCTGCTGTCATACGTCTTTTTAATCTCTTTCTCCGTCTCTCTCTCTCCCTCCCCCTCTCTCTCTTTCTCTCATTTTCTCTCTCTCTCTGTCTCTTTCTTTCTCTCTCTCTCTCTCTCTCTCTCTCTCTCTCTCTCTCTCTCTCTCTCTCTCTCTCTCTCTCTCTCTCTCTCTCTCTCTCTCTCTCTCTCTCTCTCTCTCTCTCTCTCTCTCTCTCTCTCTCTCTCTCTCTCTCTCTCTCTCTCTCTCTCTCTCTCTCTCTCTCTGTCTGTGCCGGTCTATCTCTCTCTACATCTCGCCTGAAGGCAGGTATTAATTGAAGGGCTCTCGTTATAATAGGTTCTAATTGTTAATCACAGCGCCTTGTTAGAGAGCAGTCTGATTGTAATTACAGATGCTCGTTAGCCAGGCTTCTGTCATTAATTAGACATTGTGACCTGGGTAATTACAGCAGCTATACATGTATGAACCGCCACCGACTTTCTCCTGACAGCGCTCTCATGCAGGTACTAATAAAACTTCATACAAGTGCTCAAAGCTTTCAGCGTTAATCTGTGCCGTTTCAGACACCTCTTTACAAACGGGATTAAACATGCGTTGGGTCTTTACATCTTGTGTGGGTAAATTACAGATGACTTATGGGTAATGACTTGGTGCAGGACTCGTGGCAGAAGGTGGTTCTGAATGAACCAACAAATGAACAATGGAAAATCAAAATGCATGTCCCAGACTTCATTCATCAATTTAATGAGTCACTCTAAAGCTTTGTGGTCCTGTATGGTGGTGACAGAGGAACAGTTGTGTGAGATCAAGACAGTCAGAGCTATTGTGGTCCAAACACAGAGTCACCGAGACGCTTTTCTGCCACTGCAAATACCTTTTCTTCTCTCCGTGTTGGCCGCAGGGCATACGATGAACAGAGACCTGTTTGGATTGGAAGGAGTGAAAACTGCAGAGAGTGAGGAGTGTGTTAACCAGGATGAGGTCAAAAGCCAAATCCATAAGACAAGTCCAGACAATGCACTCATTTCAATTTTGCACTGATGGATCTTGAAAAAGTTCTAATAAGAGTTTGGGGAGAAAAAAATGTGCAAGAAATTAGTTGCAAACAATAATTAAAGGTAAATATTCTGTTCATCAGCTGATCAAAAGTTTAAGAGCACAGCATATAAAGGACGTAATTTGAACAAAAATGTGGATTCGGTGTCATTTTTTGTCAGGTATTCATGCTGTCATGACCTCCTGAAGGTAAAGACTAAAAAGTGTTCCCTCTTTAAACGTGGTCAGATTATTGAGCTGCATAAGAAAGACCTCTCACAACGCAACGCCATCGCTGCTGAGGTTGGACGCAGTAAGACGGCCATTTTGAATTTCTTCAAAGATGGCTGTCTATCAAGACATGAGACTATCCTAGAGCCAAATGAAGGACGTTACTGGAGCCGACTGCAGCCCGATTAACGTCAGACGGCGTCTGAGAGAGAAGAGCTTTAAGAACAAAAACCTCCTCAAAGGCCTCGTCTCCTTCCACGAAATTCCCTGTTTGAACTTTGACAGAGAGCATCATGGGACACTGAAAGGTGGAANTCACATAAAGAGGGGAGAAGCTTTGGACAGGCAGCAGACAATTGAGTAAACTTCCAGCAGAAGACAAAATGACTCCTGCTCTCTGAGGGATTTCATAATTACCCAAAGATTTTAAAACACTGTTTTTGGTTTTTTTTTCACAAGGATTTAAAAAATCCTTTCGTTTCACTTCAAGCTGTTTTTAACAATAAGTTAAGATTCAGTTTCTCTTTGGCTGTGTGACTCACTACATCTCATTCTCTTAATTATATTTGTGCTTTAATTGCTTTCAGCTGAATAACGAAAACAGGGCACTGTTCAGTCTCTCTGCTGTCATACGTCTTTTTAATCTCTTTCTCCGTCTCTCTCTCTCCCTCCCCCTCTCTCTCTCCCTCCCCCTCTCTCTCTTTCTCTCATTTTCTCTCTCTCTCTGTCTCTTTCTTTCTCTCTCTCTCTCTCTCTCTCTCTCTCTCTCTCTCTCTCTCTGTCTGTGCCGGTCTATCTCTCTCTACATCTCGCCTGAAGGCAGGTATTAATTGAAGGGCTCTTGTTATAATAGGTTCTAATTGTTAATCACAGCGCCTTGTTAGAGAGCAGTCTGATTGTAATTACAGATGCTCGTTAGCCAGGCTTCTGTCATTAATTAGACATTGTGACCTGGGTAATTACAGCAGCTATACATGTATGAACCGCCACCGACTTTCTCCTGACAGCGCTCTCATGCAGGTACTAATAAAACTTCATACAAGTGCTCAAAGCTTTCAGCGTTAATCTGTGCCGTTTCAGACACCTCTTTACAAACGGGATTAAACATGCGTTGGGTCTTTACATCTTGTGCGGGTAAATTACAGATGACTTATGGGTAATGACTTGGTGCAGGACTCGTGGCAGAAGGTGGTTCTGAATGAACCAACAAATGAACAATGGAAAATCAAAATGCATGTCCCAGACTTCATTCATCAATTTAATGAGTCACTCTAAAGCTTTGTGGTCCTGTATGGTGGTGACAGAGGAACAGTTGTGTGAGATCAAGACAGTCAGAGCTATTGTGGTCCAAACACAGAGTCACCGAGACGCTTTTCTGCCACTGCAAATACCTTTTCTTCTCTCCGTGTTGGCCGCAGGGCATACGATGAACAGAGACCTGTTTGGATTGGAAGAAGTGAAAACTGCAGAGAGTGAGGAGTGTGTTAACCAGGATGAGGTCAAAAGCCAAATCCATAAGACAAGTCCAGACAATGCACTCATTTCAATTTTGCACTGATGGATCTTGAAAAAGTTCTAATAAGAGTTTGGGGAGAAAAAAATGTGCAAGAAATTAGTTGCAAACAATAATTAAAGGTAAATATTCTGTTCATCAGCTGATCAAAAGTTTAAGAGCACTGCATATAAAAGACGTAATTTGTACAAAAATGTGGATTCGGTGTCATTTTCTGTCAGGTATTCATGCTGTCATGACCTCCTGAAGGTAAAGACTAAAAAGCGTTCCCTCTTTAAACGTGGTCAGATTATTGAGCTGCATAAGAAAGACCTCTAACAACCCAACGCTGCTGAGGTTGGACGCAGTAAGACGGCCATTTTGAATTTCTTCAAAGATGGCTGTCTATCAAGACATGAGACTATCCTAGAGCCAAATGAAGGACGTTACTGGAGCCGACTGCAGCCCGATTAACGTCAGACGGCGTCTGAGAGAGAAGAGCTTTAAGAACAAAAACCTCCTCAAAGGCCTCGTCTCCTTCCACGAAATTCCCTGTTTGAACTTTGACAGAGAGCATCATGGGACACTGAAAGGTGGAAGCTTTAGTCTCTGAAGAGAAAAAATGGAACCTTGATGGTCCTGGCACAGTGGGGGGGCATCGTGATCTGCAGGGCGTCAAACGGCGGCTGGTTGTGTGAAGATGTTGCAGCAGGCGTCCTTCATGACTGAGGGCCCTGGTCCGTGTGCTGATGATGTGGTTTATTAACTGGGCAACGCTGCACTTCATAATGACAATGACAAAGGACTTCTTCTTCTTCTTCTTCTTCTTCCTCTTCTTCTTCTTCTTCTTCTTCTTCTTCTTCTTCTTCTTCTTCTTCCTCTTCTTCTTCTTCTTCTTCTTCTTCTTTTCTTCTTCTTCTTCTTCTTCTTCTTCTTTTCTTCTTCTTCGTCTTCTTCTTCTTCTTCTTCTTCCTCTTCCTCCAGAGGAATAATCTCACTATTTTGCCCTAACCCTAACCCTAACCCTGTTCCCATGATCTAAATCACATTGAGAACATTATGGGATGGATGGAGAGGGAAGTTTACAAAGATGGACGTCAGTTCCAGACAGTGGATGACAAATATGAAGCATCTTTATCACCTGGAGCAACATTCACACTAATCTCCTGGAAACACTCACAACAAGCATCAACAAACACATTTTTGAAATAATCACAAGAAAAGCGGAGTCTTAAACTTTTCATTAACTTATGAAGAGACTATTTTATTTTTATTTATTTTCAGTAAAATGCTTTCTCAGTTTTTTATTGTTTGTTTGGTTTTCTCTCTCCAAAGTTATGCATTTTGAAAGTCTAGAACCATCTTAAGAGCCAACAGTGTAAAATGTAGTTTGTTCAATTGTTGAACTGGTCTAAAGTTGGAGGCAGCTAACATCACCAGAGCTCTGACTCTGCATTGAGGTGTCACACAGTTGACATTAGCTTGATGACTCTGTGGTGATAGTGTGCAGGAGCCCCAAACAGCCCACAGCCTGCATGCTCTGCTCAAATGTTACTGTCATTACTCACCTGCTCAGATTTCTTCACCATCCACTCTCCTGCTTTTCCTTTCTTTGTTTAGTGTCCTCCATCCTTAGCACATGAACCTTCACCTCTTAAGCCATATGGTAAATTATACAGAGCATAAACTGTATTCCCCCAAACCAGACTATAGGTCCACGGAAATATTTCTGAAAATAACAGAAGAGACTCAAGGTCCAACCAACATTTGAGTATGTGAAGTTGCTGCAGAGGAGATTCTTTCTGTGAAACCATAATATCGTCTCACATGCAATCAAAAATATGTAGACAGAGCCCAGCATAGCACCAGCACTACGATCTGGAAAGAAGTCCATACATTTTGTCAGAGTTTGGGATATCGGGGTTGAATTGATGCAAAGCAAAAGTTGATAGGCATAAAATGACAATGCAGTATGTAAAAGTGCAAAGATATGCCCAACAGACTTGTCATGGTCAGTCATACAGGGTCAAATGTGACATCATCAGAGTGCCATGTCTCAGCCACCAGTAGGGGGCGACAGTGTGTAACTCTTTTGTGCCACAGTAGTTATTTGATGCACATAATCAATGACACCATGCTTTTTTAAATGAATCCTTCTCCTTCTCTCTCACCTGCAGGCACTTCCTCTTCAAGACAGGTACAGGCACCACCCCCCTCTTCTCCACGGCAACACCTGGCTACACCATGGCAACGGGCTCTGTGTACTCCCCGCCCACCAGGCCGCTGCCGAGGAACACCCTGTCCCGCTCCGCCTTCAAGTTCAAGAAATCCTCCAAGTACTGCTCATGGAGGTGAGGGGGGGTTCCTGACAGAGGAGTCCAAGTTTGTGTACAAAAAAATAAATTGCCACAGCTTTGTCATTTTGTGACAGGGATTAATTTCTAGTCTCAAAAGAAGTTAATGATGGGTTAAACTGCTGTGAGATGGAACAGTTTGATTGTTTTCAGCAGTATTTCACTGGGTGCTAATACTTTTTCTCAGGAGTCAGATTTTCTCTAATGTATATGTGATAGGGATTCAATTCAAAGCTGATTATCAGGCGAGCTTTTCAGCATTATCAAATCCCTGTTTGTATGTATGGGCAAATGGTAGAAAGAGGCAGGATTTGCTGTCTGAAGGGGGAAAAAAGTATTTCTGGAGCCACAGCTTGAAATATTTGATGTATTTTGCGTGGCAGTAATTTTGTCATCTGTATGTAGCTGACATTTCTAGAACAAAAAGAACACAGATCCTGAAAACAAGCTGGAATTTTGCACTGGAAGCACACAGGGTTAATTGACTTAATGCCTTATTTATCCTGTATCAGCAGACTCTTTCCTTCACAGCTTTGAAAGAGTTAAAGCCTCTCTTTGTCATGCAGCCTTTACAGTCCTCTGTAGACATTGTGGCAGCAGATCCAACATTAAACTTGGAGAGGCTGCAACAAAACGACTGTGAATGTTTCTTTGTTGAGTGAGGGTTATGGAGACAAATGGAGCGGTGGCGTAAAGACAGATGTCTGTGTTTCTCCTCAGGTGTACAGCGCTCAGTGCTGTAGGACTGTCTGTGCTGCTCTCTGTGCTGCTCTGTTACTGCATCGGTAAGAAAACACAAACAATACTTGTTTCTTTTTGATGTCTGTCTTTTTCCATTTTTAATGCCAGTGCTGTGGATGCATACGGTTCCATCTCTCTGATTCTTCTCTCTGATTCTTCTCTCTGCTCCTCTGGACGTGTCCACTTGTAATCCCGCCTCATCTCTCCTCTCATCTTGCCCGTTTCCTTCCCTCTCTGTATCGCAGCGTTCTTCTTCTCTTGTTGCTCTATGCATCACTTCTCACTCGCTGGTTTGGGCCCATCAGATAAACTTTACCTCCTCCTCTCTCTCCTCCTCTCTCTCTTCCTCTCTCTACCTCTGTGTACAGTGTGATACAGAGCTGAAGGCTCGTATGTTGGCAGATTTCACACTTAATCAAAACTGGACTAAACATTAGTCTGAAGCATTTGTCTCCATTTTTGAATCCTTGCTTTACTTTTGTAAGGGGGTTTTAGAAACCTCAGAGGGATAGAGCAAAACCATATAACGTGCCTAATTTTTTAAGGAGGCACAGGGCAATCAGGATGTTTTAACTTAGGAGAGGTCAGATGGAGTCCTATCAAATGAAAAAAAATCATTAATAAGACATTTTACATCCTTTTTCAGTTTGTGATTCTGAGAGAAGGGAAACAAAGCCTGTGGTTGGGACTGATCAGAAACAGTAGATACAGTGATTACATACAGTCCTCAATCTTCTCCAACTCATGGCTCATCTGTAAGTCTCAAAAAATGTCACAGCCCAACCACTAACTCCATAAATACCAAAGACACACACCTTAGAGCACTTTTTTTTATTTAAGATTGAACATAAAGGACTGAACTGAAGACAGAAGCAGCTTATCTGCAGCTTTCAACAAGTTAATTGGAGCCTTTTTAAGACCTTAGTCATTCCACCTTAAATGAAATCTAAGACCAAAAACATTCAAATATCGGGGATGGTTGAGGGATTCTGCTGTTTAACAACTCAAGCTTAGCATGTGTGTCACTCAATGATTAGCTAGTATGCAGATAAGAATTGATAGCAGCAGCTTATAAGAAAGTAGCCCCTCCACATCTTCTCAAAGAGTCTCATCAGAAAAGGAAAATAGAGAATGAAACATCTACGAGTAGTGCCAAGACAAATTTAAAAGCTTTAAGTACTTTATTAAAGACCCACACTTTGGATGAATGTAGGACACCTTAAGGCTTTATTTTAGCTGCATGACTTCCAGGTTTTTTAAGACTATTTAAGACTTCCCTGGCACCCTCTGGAGAAACACCCTTTTTAATTTCATATTCCCTGAGTGAGTTTTTTCAAAAAAACAATCTTGGTCACACACTGATCCTGTTTTGTCTGGAGGTGACGGAGCAGTCTACATGGCGTCAAGGCTTCATTTGACAAAGTCCCAGAGCAGAGGATGCACAGCAGGAAGGCTTCAGCTTCAGTGTCTGAAAAAACCATCCCAGCACCACGTACCCAGCACTGCTCTGTCTCTGACCACTTCTTTTTTGTTTGAAGACAGATCACCATCACTTTCTTGTCTACCTTTCCTTTTAATGCTCCCTTTTGCTAGGCAGCTATCCATCTGTTCAACTTTATATAATAAATATTGTTTTCACATAATGGCGCTTTTCCACTATACAATTCCAGCCCTACTCAACTCGGCTCAGCTCTACTCTACTCGACTCTACTGGGTTTGGTTATCTTTTCCTCTAGCCCGACTACAGACTCACGGTGGGCGTGGATCTTATAACACAGCTGCGCAGAAGTGCTGCGCTAAAGTGCGTGCATGTTCATCTATAACGCCACACAAACATAACTGTGTACTAACATATGTGCCACCGAAAAAAAACCCCTTTCAAAATATTTCATTTAAGTAATACAGCGGCTCAATGTCGCCATGACAACGGAGGTAAACAGCAGCCTTGTGCTGCTGCACGCGGAGGAAAACAAAGGAGCTGCTTCCTGACATCAACTCTTCCCTGGATCCAGTGAGATCACTTTAATTTTTGATTTTTGGGCCTGGTATAGCAGAGATTTGTTGTTGATCAATCATTCTTCTTTGAACTGGTTTTCCTTTTTGGTTCCCTGTGGATTAATGGACTGATTGGTGCTTAAAGACTCTCGTGGCAGACAGATCGCTCCTGCACCGACCAACTTTGATTTAATTTAAAAGACTCTTTAAAGCCAACTATCTTTGCTGTTAACTTCTTTTTGCTTTAAAAAGGACTTTTAACTTCTTTAGGAATCATGAAGGAGCATTTTAGGGCTGTATTTTGTCTTCATTCAGTCTGGTTCTGTGCCGGCAGGTTTAAATGTCATTAAAAACCCGTCGCTGACTTATTCCTTTGCCTCTTGTAAGTGATTTGTTCAGAGTCAGAAGCTGCAGAGACGACATTCTCTGACCAATGAGTGACTGGCAGTCCGTCCATGTCACCTTTTAGTATCAGCTCAGCTCACTTGGAACCAGGATAAAGTAGGTACTAAAAACTGGCGTCTGCCGCGTAGTACCGCTCTAGTGGAAGCGCAACACAAACCGGGTAGAGTCGAGTAGAGTCGAGTAGAGTCGAGTCAAGACGGGTCAGTGGAAAAGGGCCAATAGGTAGTACAAATTCTCACCCTCAAAGTCCTGCTTTTTAAGCCTGATAATATGATAAAAATGAAAACGGATTAAAGGAAGAGATCTTATATGTAAGCAGAAATGTATAAAAAGATATTACCGAACACAAAAATACAAGCAAACTTAGAGAAAAGTAGCTGAATTAAACACTGCTAAACATGGCAGGTGGTCCAGCAGTGTTGCTCTTAAATGACTGAGTGCTCAAAGAGCAGATAAGTGTGTGGGTGGGTAGCCCGGTGGTCCTTCCCCATATGAATGCAATTATTATTATTATTATTATTATTATTATTATTATTTTATTTTTTTTATTTTATTTTTTTTAATAGTAGTAGAAGTATTAATGAGTTTGAACCAGGGGAAAATCCCAATGAGATTGAACACCTCTGTTTCAAGATCGTCCAGCAGCAGCTGTTTACCAGAGTCAGAATTAATCCAAACATCTGCATACAGACGGAGCTGCCTCTAAGTCTTTCAGCTTTTTCTCAAATGTATCAAATGAATTCCACTCTTTTCATAAAGAGCTGGAGATGAAGTCTTTTTGGTCCAAACACAGCCACTGATTGGCTACCTCAGATTAGCACTCTCAGCTAACGGAAAAAAAATCACATTTCACTCACATATCATGTTAAAAAATCAGCAAAGCTTGCTTTATTTTTGTTCCAGGTTGTCTGTAAAAGACACCAATTTTCTCTGAGGAGTAGAAAATTATCTGGGTGTCATGGAAACAAATAGATATTAACACTGGAAAGCTGTGAGTTTAATGGAGAGACTGGTTTAAATGGCCTCTAAGTGTCCATGACACACCATTTTAATTTTAGAGATCATTATTTAGAAATTACCTGTACATGTGGTATGTAACCACTCTGACCCCTGAGGGAGGCAAGCCAAGGTTACTTTACAGAAATTATCAGTTTTGATCACAGTTTTTTTACAGGCAATTTAGATTTGGTGTTGTTTTGCTCAGAATGTGTAAAACAGACCTCTGAACCATCATACAGTGTCACTTAAAAAAGATGGATGGATGGAGATGGTAGACTCTAAGACACACAGAAATATAACCTGAGCCTGAGCAGCCAAAGTCTTAGGGCCCACTTTGAAAAGAGTGAAAAGACAAGACTTTGATATCCATCCCCCCACATTCAGACTCCCCATAGCTCTAAAACTGAGTTAAATATATCAGTTTCTTTAAAACCCTGAGAAGAGGAGGAAGGGTGGAAGGAAAAAGGAAAGAGAAAAAGACTGGGGTTTATCTTTTTTTTTTTTTTTTTTTTTTTTATACATAAAGGTCATTGATTCCCAGAATGAACACAAGGAATTATGACCACAGCTGGGACAGTCCTCAGACTCCCACATCTCCTGCCTCCAGCTGATTTCACCGTGCATGCAAGTGTGTGTGTGTGTGTGTGTGTGTGTGTGTGTGTGTGACCTGTGTGNTGGACCTGCCATTGGCTACAGCAGAATAAAGTGAAGGTTCTGGAGTGGCCATCTCAGTCTCCTGACCTCAATATCATTGAGCCACTCTGGGGAGATCTCAAACCTGCAGTTCATGCAAGACAGAGCAAGAATTTACAGGAACTGGAGGCTTTTTGCCAAGAAGAATGGTCAGTTTTACCATCTGAGAAAATAAAGACCCTCATCCACAACCAGCACAAAGACTTCAAGCTGTCACTGATGTTAAAGGGGAAATACACGCTGTTAAGAACTGGGGCCTCAACCAACCACCAACCATGAGAGACAGAGAAGTTTGGTGTTTTTATTCAGATTCTCTGAAAAAGGACAAAAAATTATAAATTCTACCAGGGTAACTTATGAGCACAACCGTTATTAGTGAAGTGTTTATTAGTTTAATGTTTATGGTTCAGTGTTTGTTTGTTTTGTGGTTATTACTTTAAGGGAAGGTTAGATAAAATAGGAATAAGATGGAAGAACAGGAGCTGTGTTTCTGTAAATATAAATGTTTTCTTAACTTTTCTGGAGGAGCTTCGTGTGTGTGTGTGTGTGTGTGTGTGTGTGTGTGTGTGTGTGTGTGTGTGTGTGTGTGTGTGTGTGTGTGTGTGTGTGTGTGTTTGTGTGTGTGTGTGTGTGTGTGTGTGTGTCTCTCTCTGACTGATGTTGGAGTTGAACTCCTGGTGAAAGTTTCTTTGACAGCAGACTGAGCTGCAGGGTCACAGACTGAATATATATACGTCTGAATTCCCAGCATGCTCTCTGTGTTGGGTTTGTATCAGTGTGTGGCAGCTGAGCGACAGAACAGACAGAACAGACAGAACAGACAGAACAGACAGAACAGACAGAACAGCAGGCTGTGCAGAAATATCATTTTAACGAGACGTCCATCCGCACCGAGCATGAAACAGCTCCTGAAGCTGCAGACGCGTCAGCTGTGACACTTTCAGATTCTCAAACATGTTTTTTTCTGCTGCAGGAAACAGACGCAGAACAACTTTCTTTTAATGAGGGAGGGAGAGCGTGGACAGAAACTCCTCCTCACTCCTGTAATTTTCCCATAAACAGACTCAGAGTCAACCTGAGTTAAAAAAACTAAACTGATCTGAGGAAAATGATTCAGTGCTCCTCTCCTCCTCCTCCTCCACCTCCTCCTCTCCTCCCTCTCCTCTCCTCCTCCTCTCCTCCCTCTCCTCCTCTCCTCCTCCTCCTCTCCACCCCCTCCTCCCCCTCCTCCCCCTCCTCCTCTACACCTCCTCCTCCTCCTCTCCTCCTCCTCCTCTCCTCCTCCTCCTCCTCCTCCCCCTCCTCCTCCTCTCCTCCTCCTCACCTCCTCTACACCTCCTCTGTCCCCTCCTCTGTCCCCTCCTCTACACCTACCCTGTCACCTCCTTTACACCTCCTCTGTCTCCTTCTCTGCACCTCTGCACCTCAGCTACTTCTTCCTCTGTCCCCTCCTCTGCACCTGCCCCCCGTCTCTACCCCCTCCTCTTTAGCTCTCCTACCCCTTCCCCCTCCTCTACACCTCCTCTGCACCTCCTCTGCCCCCCCCCGTCCCCTGTCTCTGAGCCAGAGTAGGATGATGTTGTTGTTGATCTAACAGCAGTTAATGACACTCCTGCTGACCCGACCTGAGCAGAGTTAAAGTGGCCCTCCTCTGTGCTCTCACTAACTTCATGATGTTTGGGCGCTTAAGTCGGGGTGAAGTGAGAGAGTGAGGAGAGCTGTGGGCAATCCTGGGGGTTTTAATGACAGCAGTATTAGGGTGAAACGCAAAAGTATTGTTGCTTTTTATCCTCTTGTTTCCACAGAAACTGCATTTTAGCTTCAATGCAAACTTTTGAAAACTGCTTCAAGAGTCAGAACTTCTCTAAATGTGGTTTCACCGTTGCTGTGTGAGCGGTAAGCTGTCAGTGAACACGCTGTGTGTGCATCCACTGCGCCATTTTTGCAATTAGCAAACATGTTTCAGTAGAAATGCCAGACGATGAGCTCTTCTTCCGCCTCTACACCATTGTCATGCACACAGCTCCTACTGTTATAGTGCCATCTACAGGCCTGACGTGTATACTCCAGTATTTTCACTCCCTGAGCATTTCCACATAAACTCTTTTTGTGTTTCAGGCTGTCACAGTGTGAAGCGTTGCAGTGTAAACGGGGCCTTAATTAGAGTAGAGAGCAGGAATTTATTTTTCAGGGATGGGGAGGCAGAGTGAGGCTCTGTCCAGCTCCAGTTTCACTCTGTTACTGGTCACATTACAAATTTGGGTCTGCCCAAACCTGCTGCAGAATCAAAGGAAGAACATCATTTCTTGGAGCTCGCAAGCTTGGAGTGGAATGGAAATTCTTGCCTCTAACCACAGAGTTGGGCTTGAATAATGTAGCTTGGTGCAAAGCAAATGAAAACGATGAACCATAAAGAAGTAGTTTGAGTATTTGGTATTGTAGTCTTACAGTGATTTTTACAGCTGAAAGAAACACTTAAGAAACGTTACCTGTGACAGAAATTCATCAACTCAATCAAATGCTAAAGAATGTCACAGCTGAGTGATTTTGAAGTATCTTAACCTTGAATGAAGGGCCCAATCCTAGAATCTAAGTATTTTTTTAATTCCAATGTGTGCTCTAATACCTAATTGGCTGGACAGAATTAATTTTAAATAAACTGCAAAAGCAAATAAAAACCAATAATCAACATCCCAACATTATTCTTATGGTTATTCCTAGGTTATTCCTAGGTAAATGTAGATTTGCAGAAGAAAAAGAAAAACCACAGTTTCCATTTTGTTTCCTGGTTACTGAGTTTATGTGTGAGGACAGATTGTATTAAACAAACACGCACACACACACACACACACACACACACACACACACACACACACACACAGAGATATACAAAATCCTCCTCTGTGACTAATTGAGCTGAAGTGTTCCTGCATCAGGCTGATACTCAGCAGACCTGCTCCAACTCATCCAGTAACCTCAGTACAGTAAAGCTTTTTGTGAGAGAGTCAGTGTGTGACCACTGTTTAAGAAAATTACTCCACGTTTTTCACTCTGATAGCCCCTCGGGTTAATCAGAAGCAGAAGTAGTGCCGTGAAGGGGGGGTGGGGGTGGGGGGTTGGTCATTTTGAGTTCAAGACCAAAGACAAATGTCCTCATCTTAATAATTCCAAGAGGTGCTGATCCCATGCAGACCTCACATGAATCATCATGTTGTGTCATCACAGGAGTAATTGTTGAATCTTTTGAATTCTATGAAGATTCATCCTAAAGGTCTCATGTAACTCTCAGGAGGAGGTTTGTGATGTTACACTGGTGAATCTTCTCCAATCAGACTGCAGAGGTCTTCTCTGAGCTCTTTGAGTTTTTATTTGACAGAACAAATAAACCAATGTAAAACAACATTAAACCCATGCACACTTTATTTGCTCTTTGTCTCAATCTTAGAGGAATTCGATTACATCCAAACAACTTTATTTATCCCACTGAGGGTAATGGGTTTGTAGCAGTCTGGACAGAAAAACACAGAAAAGCAGCAAATGCAAAAGCAGTAATTAAACATTCAAGCTGAAATATGAATTAGACTTAATTGCTGTCTGATATAAGCCAGCCTGATGAATTAATGCACAAACTAATTAAAAGCACAAAAGGAATAGTTTTTGCTAAAGGATAAAGGAGGCTGCCTCTCATCAGTCCACAGAATTCAGGAGTGAAGGTTCCTTCATGGTCTGTGGGAACTTTTTGTTGTGGTGGTTATAGAGTGTAATGTGTCCAAATGTGACAATAAACTTTAACGTGGCTCCATGTGTTCAACGGGGGCCTCTGCTTCTCTAAACAATGACTCCTAAACACTCTTGGTTTCTGCAGCTCAGAGTGAACTGTCTCTTTCATTCTGATTTTTGGTTGATTTAAGTCATGGGTCCTTTAGCAAGATGCTTTATTAAGTTCAGTTTTTACTCAGCAGCCATTGAAACAATTACTTTGCAGAGTAAACTCAGAGTTAGCTCAGTGAAATTATCAAATGTCTGAGTTATACTCAGCTTGTTCTACAGACTTAACATTTACAATGATTGCACTAGGCCACAGGTGTTATTCCAACGTGTCAGGATATTGAGCAAACCTTTCAACTGTATCATAAATGGACCTAGTCTCAGGGATGTCACCCGCCTGAAATGCCCAAATTTAATTGCTGTGAATGCAGCAAGGCATTCACAGCTTATGTTCTTCTGTGTCAAAAAAGTTTATTCTTCTTCTTCCGCCCACTTTTTTACAAACTTCAACCGATTTTCACCGTTCAAACTTCTAAACGACCGGCTCATTCAGGACTACTGCGCTATGACTTTTCAGACCGGTTTCACAAATACTTTCAGAGATATTTCACTTTTTTCACAATTTTTCTTCCATCTGGAATGACTGTAAAACTTTCAGATTCTGAAGATTCCGTCAAATTCTTCTGCCTCATTCAGACCCTTCTCATTCAGTCATACTTTCAGCCAGAAACTTCATTCAACCTGCAAAATGTTCAGCCATCGTTTGACTTTCTTCAGTACATTTCAGCTTCTTTCTATCATTTATAGTTTCTTCACAAATCTCCTTCAAAGGTCATGAAGTTTCTCAGCCCTTGCAGCAGTTTAACATTGGTGTGTATGTGGTGGAATGTTCAAACTGTAGAGTGAGGATTTGAATTTTAGAGTGTGGACCAGGAGAGAAATGACCTGGAAACTTTTTAGATAAACAGGCCTAGGGGCCACAAATTTCACTCCACATACACAAATTAGGGCTCAAAACGTAGGTAATCTTGTTCTGCTTCTGTTTAAGGACATTTGACACCAAAAGAACAAAGAACAAAGCCTGCAGGTGGCTAACTGTCACAGAAAGTCATCATCTGTCCCCATCTGCTATAATGTTAAATCTCAAGGAACTTTCTGAGAGATGTAGAAAAAGTTACACTTTTTTAACTCAAATTTCTGGTAAAACCTGTGGCTCCACAGACATGAAATTTACATCAATAGATACGTCTGGGCCTTGGGAATCTCATGGTAGTTTTGGTTTTCTGCTAGCCCTTAAGGATTTTGTGCAGCTAGAGGAGATTCACACCCTGTCCACCTCCTTGAATCCAGCTCCTCATCAACTGTCTGTCAGTTAAATCAAACAGCTGCAGCTTCAAACAGCCTAACGAGCAGGTTACCATGGAGACCTGTGATCTGACACACCTGTTTATACCTACAGATCAAAACACTGATGAAGAAAGATACTCAAGTGATTGTTTCTCTGCACCACTGACCAACACACAGCACACCAGCACACCAAACATATACCCACACACAAACACACCAAACACACAACACACATCATCACATTAACCATATACACACGCAAACTCACACACAAGCACACACACTCACACACAGCACAAACCAGCATATTAACCGAGTACACACAAAAGCACACACACACACACATTCACATACACAATCACAACAACACACACTCACTTCACTGTCTCAAACATCGAATAATTCTGATAGTTCCTACACAACTTTTAGGGATAAAATATTCTTTCATTGTGATTCATCCATTTCCTTTAATTCAGATGATTCTTTTATTCATCCATCTACATTTTCATTTTGGACATTATTTCATTCCATTCATCCTTTCATCCAAGATTTCATGTTCATG
>RPOG01002793.1:16401-80991 GCA_008086565.1 Thalassoma bifasciatum
ACTGCCACTGCCACTGCCACTGCCCCAGCCACTTTTACCCCTTTGCGTGTTCACACGTGCTTTTAAACCTAACTTATGTCACATCAGCCACTTTGGTGAACTCCTTCCTGGACCCGCTGAGATCACTTCAATTCAACTGTTTTTTTTTTTGTTGTTTTTTTTTGTTTGTTTTTTTTTGTCTGGTATATCAGAGATTTTTTGGTTGATCAATCTTTCTCTTTTGAACTGTTTTTCCTTTTTGATTCCCTGTGGATTAATGGACTTACTTAAGACCCTCACGGCAGACAGATGGCTCCTGTGCTGATGAACTTTGATTTCATTTAAAAGACTCTTGAAACCGAACTATCTTTGCTGATAATTTCTTTTTTGTTTAGAAAAGAATTTTAGTGCACAGTGGCTGCTGTGTCAGGTTGTTTTTAATTGGACCTAGAGACAGAAAATGAGATTACAGGCAGCTGTTGGGGCCGTTGGAGTGCGCAAAAACGTCTCCTTATCAACACCTGTCAGTATGATGTACAGTTTCCTTTCAGTTTATCATTATCTCTGGCAAAAAGATATTTCTGTCTTTAATATCATATTGGTTTGCATAGTAAAAGATAGAGACAGTACACAGGCAGCCCATCACATTAAAATGAACCAGTCGTGCCATGCGCACCGTTGGAGCTGTTAACAAACAAAGGACGTGAATCATATTATACTTTTAACAACATTGTATCCTCTTACCTCAGACATGTGGCTAATCTCTGCTCTGGGTCAAACGGTTCCCTGAAATTGTTCCCCTGCCTCCTCAGCCTCGGAGCTAGCTGCTGGAGCGGCTGTGGTACAATTTCAGCTCCTGAACCAAACAGTGAAACTCACCAAGTTCTCCTCTACTTTTCAAACTCGGATGTACCCACTTATCTGTTTTTTTTCTTTTCTAATTAAGCAAAATAAACACCAGGTCATCATCACTCGACGTGGAGTCCATGCTTGTTTGCTGTGACTTGTGTGCCAGGAATGTTTGTTATTAATCGCGTCGTTCGTGATGTGCATGGACAAGAGGGTCCAAATTTGCCTCAGAATTTATCCCAATTTTATGCCATTTATTTGTGACGCCGTTGGTGTGCAAAGGCCTTAAGGCATAAAATACGTTTCATTAGCTGGGCAGATATTGTAAACAGTTACAACCCTTCCAGTGCCAGGCAGCCATTATAAAGCAAGCAGTATTTAGTTTTAAGCTTCTAATCCAGCACTGATGTAGTGCATCAAATTAAACTAGAGAAACGACCATTTGAGCTTATATAAATGAAACAGTCGTTTCTACATAACAATGAACACAACACAAAAATATTTCTGATAGAATTATTATTTGGAGAAATGTTTTTATTTTTGATTTTTTGGCCCCATAACAGACAAAGGGGGAAGAAAGTTGATTTATTGTGCACTTGATGTAATGTCAGATTTTGATGTAGAATGTGAGAACTGGAACAAATCAAACCCAGTGCAGTCCAGTCCAGTACATGTATCACAGAATGTATTACCTCAAATGATTTTTACAGTCCAAACTGATATTGACGGAAGAAAAGAGAGAAAATTCCTTTTAAAGTGGAGAACTGGTCAGCAGATTTCCCTCTCAGTATGAGTCAGATTATGTAGACTGAGCCGGGATCAGTTTACTCATCAGAAGCTGGAAAGGTGTGAGCTGGGGCCTGGTTCCCATCCTGCTTTGAACACAGGAGGAGTTCATCTCTCATCGATCCCACACCATTTCCTACTGCAGGGGAAAGTCTCCAATGCTTTCTAAACACACAAACCAGTTCATTTCTACCTTACTGAAGGAAAACAGCAAAATTATAAGCAACAGGTTGTTTGGAGCCAACTGAATCATCTGTTCAGCTCACACACTAGAGTCTTGACTCACATCATCTCTGAAATGTTGAGTTAATTCCCACATTTCCTAAAAAGGTTATGTTCGAAAGAGCCCATCTGGTATGACTGTTACCATGGTCATTAATCCTCTTACTTTATCACACACACACACACACACACACACAAACTCATATGCACACACTCATACATGTGAGCTCCTGTCGATTAGCCAGCACTCTCCCATGACCCTTTGCTCCTGTCCTCACCAGGAGGGGTTGTGGGTAACGGGCTAGCACAGCACGGCTCTAATTTAATGAGGCAGAGGTTTTGTGTGTATATATCTGTGTGTGTGTGTGTGTGTGTGTGTGTGTGTGTGTGTGTGTGTGTTATCTCAGCCCAAATGTACCCAAGTTGAATCAGTAATTGGTCCTTGACTGGATTCCCTCTGGTATGTGCTGTGAGGAGTGCACTCTCCTCCTCCTCCTCCTCCTTCTCCTCCTCCTCCTCCTCCTCCTCCTCTCTCCTTTGACACAGTAGGTTTTTAACTTGTTTTGGGCTGCTGTAAGAAAAACATTTGGTATAGGATGCTCCTAAAACACAATGTTTAGTCAGCCATGTCGGTATAACTCTTAAAGCTGGGCTGTGTTTCATTTCCTTTTGCAGAGCAGGTGTCGGCACACCAAAATTAATTTAATAAGCTATCCTGAGCTGACAATAGCCCAACTAAATTCATTTTCAGTGTCCCTGTGACAAATTGTCTGCTGACACTGCAGCCATTTTTTTATAAATGTGAATCACAGAGATTATTGTTCAAATTACTTTCATTCTTTGCCCTAAAAATGACACTGAAATGTTGCCAAAAAAATGTGAATAAGACAAAATTAGGGAAGATTTATCTTTTTTTTTTTTTTTTTTGCATGAAGGTTCTTTAATCTATGACCAAATTAAATGTTTGCATTTGAGAAAGAACATTTGAATCCACTCAGAGATGTGCTTCATGAATACTTTAAGGTGGAGGATGGAGAGGTTGGTTCACATGGGGGAAAATGTCAAATACCAGTGAAAAAAGTGAGTTAAAAGTAACAAAGAAGTAGATTGGTGCATCTAGATATCAGATGGATACTCCTTTTTTTTTTTAAGATATATTTTTGGGGCTTTTTCTGCCTTTAATCAGATAGGTGAGGAAGACAGTGGAAAGAGTTGGAAAGGGGGTAGAGAGTGGGGAATGACATGCAGGAAACAGGCCACAGGCGGGAATTGAACCCGGGCCACCTGCTCGAGGGCGAACCTCATGGTGCGCGGCCATATCAACTAGGCCATCTGCGCCCCGGATACTCCTTTTTTGATGATGTATCGTGATCAGGTCATTGTTTCTTATAATTCCAGAAGGATGAGCAGGATCCTGATATGTCAAATAGGGTCTTATCAGCTTTATGGAGATAAAATGTGAAAGTTAACATTTCCACCAATTATCAACATTAGTCCACTAATTCCATCTAATTCACATTTAAGTGAACATTTCCACTGGAAGTGTATTGTACACAGTGAACTAGACCCATGCAGGATGTTTACATCTCTGGGTGCGTCTCATTTTCCTTAACTGGTGTGTCCTCTGTGCTCTCTCCACTGCCACACCAGAGTAGTTCCAGAGCCGCCATATTCAAGGTTGTCCCAAAGTGATGTGCTCAGAGGAGTGTGAGAGAGGAGACTGAACGGAGAAAATCACTCACTGATTATGGAGAGAAATTTGTGTCAATATTATGCAATAAAAAAAAGAGTTTGAGACAAAAAAATTTTGCAAACAAAATTGTGATTTCAAAACTCCAAATGGCACCAATGAATAACTGAAATATATTTTTGATTGAATTTTTTTTCTTGTTGAATCCACAACTTTTTTCTTCAGATCTAAGTTTTCATCTCACAAACTACGGATTCCTTTGTATTTTCAGGGTTGACGTTTACGTTTCCAGATGTTGCTTTCACGTTTCATGAGGTTTGCATTTGCGTTCCTACGTGGTTCTCATGGGCGGGGCTTCGCCTGAACGATGCAGGAAGCCTCCTAATTGGTCAGCGTCACTTAAGGAGACTGAGTGACAACTTCTGCCCGACAAGCAGCACTGAGCCTTGTGTGGAGCAGGTGAACTCCACAGAGTAAAGCTCAATGGCAACTTTTGCCATCCCACTTCCCCCTTAAGTGCAACCTGATCAAAGATAAGTTGAGCCAGGATAACAAAGATATCCCAGCTTAATCCATTATCCTAAATTTGTGTAACTGACTCTCCATAACTGATTGGACGCTGCACAAGTTCAGACTTCCCTGACATTTCTTATCAGCGGAGTTAAATGATAGAGAAAGACAGAGCTGAAATCAATCTCTGAGGATAAATCAGAATCAGGTCAGAAAGATGGGATTTAAAGGAAGTGTTAGAGGTGAGCTTGAAGCACTAAATGCTGAACACAACTGTCTTTAAATCAATAAAACAGATCAATACCAAGTTTTTATAGTTGTTGAGGTCAGATTCATCATCCAGCAATCAAAGTAAACCAAATCAACTATTATTGTCAGCAATAGTAATAATTGTGTGAGTGATAATAACAATTATTTATCTGTTAGGAACATCATTTGCAGAGAAAGCGCCAGTGCAGAGACAAACAAAACACAGCACCTCCATTCACAGACCACAGTTCCATAATAAATACCTTAAAACCATGAAACAGATCAAAAGGAAATCGTCAATCAAACTAGTCCTCAGCTACAGTTTTTTTGTTGCAATCAGCTGTTGAACAGGCCAATGGAGGTGGGGAGGAAGCTGGAGGTGGCCATCTTTGTCCTCAGTGGGAGAAACCTGTAGCTGTGCCCAGAGGGAAGCAGAGTGTAGTGAGGTCAGGGTGTGTGAGGGGTCAGGGTGTGTGAGGGGTCAGCAGAGATCTGGGTGCCTCTAACTCATGTAGTTCAATAAAATGGATTAAAAAATCAATTTGTGATCAGTTATTTCCCCTATCTATTTTCCTGCAACTTGTCTTAAACATGATTTCTATTTTCACCTGAAATCTCACTTTGCTAGTGTTCCTATAGGTTCTATTAATCATTTTTATAGTTCAGCATGCAAATTGGATAAACATGCCCATCCTGAATGACAAAGCATTTTACACTTGAGACAGAATTCCACGAAAGTACTCCAGTGGCCACCAGGCACCAACTGTGCTGGTGCGCTAGAATGATCCAGGTGTAAGACAATGCAAGATTGTCCATTTCCATTAGAGACATGGTATGACTCTTATTTGTGACTGGCTTCAAATACGCCTTTAACTCATCCAGCAGCTCTAAAATAGAATTGCTGGGTTGACAATATGTCTCTGTTTTTCAATTCTGGAAGTCAAAATACAACCTCAATTCCAATGAGGTTGGGACGGTGTGTAAAATGTCAGTAAAAACGTAATGCGATGATTTGCAAATCCTCTTCAATCTATATTCAGTTGAATACACCACAAAGAAAAGGTATTTAATGTTCAAACTGAAAAAGTTTATCATTTTTGTGCAAATATTTGCTTATTTTGAAATGGATGCCTGCAGCACGTTTCAACAAAGCTTGGACAGGTTAAACAAAAGTCTGGTAAAGTTGATGAATGCTGAAAAAAACAGCTGTTTGGTTGGTTCCACAGGTGAACAGGTTCATATTTATTCTGAATATTCATGAAGGCAGATATGGATGGCTTTTTTTGTTCATTTTACAGACGTAATCCACAGTGCACCTGATGAGTGAATCAGCTTTGCGGAAGCTATCAAGTTTGTACATTTTAATGCAGGTAAACCTTTGGCATAACAGGCCCATAATGGCTTTGCCCAACAGACAGCTCAGCTCAGCTCATTGGCAGAAGGGCACACATAGGTAGCTGTTGGTTAGAAGGCCCAGAGCCCGCCTCTTTTCCTCACACTACCTTGAAAGAAATTAGGTTGATTCAGCATTTCCAATACAGCTTCTAATGACGATAGGCTTTAAAACGCCGTATCAGAAACAGCTTTGTGATGTCACGGAGATAATGTTCATATTAAACAGACTCTCATCAGGTTAATGAATCTTTTTTTATTTTAGAATTTTATAAAAGAGGGTTTTCCATCCAAATGACATATATTTTAGAAAGTCCCATGTGACCTCTTCAAGCTTGCTGAAAACTGAATCTTGAGGAACGCAGAAATAACCAGGCTATCAGACCATCTATGGTATCTATCTATCTATCTATCTATCTATCTATCTATCTATCTATCTATCTATGGTACTTCAGACTTGCACATTTGTCTTTGGTTTTGATCTATAGAAGAAGTTTGGGCCACATAATCATTTTTAATGTTGAGGATTAGAAGCAGCAAATGATGCTGTGACGGTGGAAAAAGCCTTCACAAACTGCACTGAGTGGTGATGGAGTGATCAGAGAAGCAGAAAGATTTATTCCTCCTCGACTACTTCATGCTGAAAATGTCACCTCAGCCCGCAGATCTCCATCAGGAAGTCAGGATAATTCTGCACACTCCAGGATGGTGTAGGATGGTGAAAGGAAAAGGTTTGATGATTATATACCTGCGACGAGTTTACACCAAATTATCCTCCAAAAATTATTTTTTCAGCCATGCTGAGCAAAGTTTAGAGAAGAAGAGGGGAAAGAGGGGAATGATTCAGATAGAAGGAGAGCAGTGAGTCTTGTGTTGGATTATCTGCCACTGACACTTTTGATGCTTCCACACCCCTGAGGAAATAGAGAGAGTATGAGGGATTGTAGAGGCTCTGGTTTGAGGCTCTATGTTTTTTTTCACTGTTTCATGAGTGTTTCCATCTGGGCTCCACTAGATGAGTGTGTGTTTGGCTTGGGATGCTCTTTCCATCTCCAGAATCACCTTAAATGCTCAGGTTGCCAAACATCAGCCTGTACAGTAGCTTCATGTCTCTGGTTTCTGTGATCTCACAGAGGTAGATGAGCACTGGTAGGACATAACAAGGATTCACTAGCATTACACATTACAGACGTATCAGAGCTGTGAGAAACACCAAAAAGATCTGCTCACAATGTGGACACGAAACTACAAACTGACCCTACCTCTACAAAACTTCAAATAAATACATTACATAGTCGTTTTAGATCCTGGAAAAGTTGTCATCAGCAAAGAAATGTAACGTTAAAAAGAAGATGTGCTCCCCAGAACAAACACTTGTCTCAGTAATAGTCATGTCTTGACCACAGTGGGTGATGGTGCTCATGGGAAATGGAGTCTGATTTCAGCCCCAGGTGTCACTTCATTCAACACCAAACAGATAACAGGGTCTGAAAACAGCAGCTGCCCTGAAAAGAAACATTTTCTGCTCATTTCTTTCTACTTCTTAAGTGTTATATTTCTTTTTTCTCTGTCCTTCTTTTTTCTCTTGGTCTTTTTGTCCCTGTTTCTTTCTCCATCTCCTCTGAGCTCTCTTGCCCCTCTCTTGAACCCCCTCTTCTTCTTTTGTATCTCCTTTTCATTTAGTGTTCTGTATTTACCTCTCCTCCCCCCTTCTCTGCAGCTATGCACCTGTTCGGTCTGAACTGGCAGCTCCAGGAGAGCGAGGGATACGGAGCGTTTGAAAACGGAGGAGGAGGAGGGAGAGACACCACTCCAAACACCTTCATGGTGTCCACAGACAATGGTGAGTTTCTGCTTTTACACTAACATTTTCTTCACAAGAAAAGTGTTAATGAGAGGCATTTAAAATGTGTAAGTTTCTGTTGTTTTGTACAAAAATGATTTTAGTTAAGTAAGTGTGCTGAAAGGGCCCCTGTGTGAGGCCCCTCCATCCTCACTCTGCTTAACGGCAGATGTTAACCAGTCTTAGATATTCTACAGCCCCAATTCCAATAAAGTTGGAAAATTGTTTTAATGATTTTCAAATCCTGTTTAACCCAGATTAAATGGAATACTCTACAAAGACAAGATATTTAACACAAACTGATAAACTTTATTGTGTTTTTTGTTTTGTTTTGATTTTTGCAAATATTCTCTCATTTTGAATTTTATGTCTGCTACACGTTCCTAAAAGGCTGAGAAAGTTTCATATTTACCACAGCATTACGTCACCTTTCCTTTGACTGGTTCAGTGTTTGTGAACTGAGGACACTAATTGTTGAAGCTTTGGAGCTGGAATTCTTTCACATTCTTGTTGATGAACAACTTCAGCGCTGAGAACAATCCTGATTGTCCTTTTCCTCTTTGGCCTGGAGGACACCACGTCCATGATTTCCAAAAAGAGTTTGAAATGTGGACTCGTCAGACCACAGCAGACTTTTCCTCTTTGGTGGCAGCTGTGGCAGCAGTTGTGGCTGGATGTGATGGCAGTGGTGGCAGTGGTGGCGTTTGTGTGTGTTGTTGATGTGTGACTTTGTCTTTGCATGGTAGAGTTTGAACTGTCACTTGTAGATGTAGTGATGAACTGTGTTAACTGACAATGGTTTTCTGAAGTGTTCCTGAGCCCACGTGCTAATATCCTTTACACAATGATGTGGGTTTTTAATGCAGCGCCGCCTGAGGGGTCAAAGGTCACAGCCATTCAATGTTGGTTTTGGGCCTTGCTGCTTACGTGCAGAGATTTCTCCAGATTCTCTGAATCTTTTACTTCTAAGCTGTACTATGAGCAAGATTGTTACATGGTATTAGTGCAAACTTATTTTAAGCACAATATAAACATTAGTACCTCTCTAAAAGGATAGTTCCACTACCATGGTAACACTAGTGAAAAACATATTCCATTTGTGCTCATTCTGTCATCTCAATTTTGTCTGCTTTACTGAAGTGCTTATTTAAGTGCTGAACAGGCTCTCCTAAATCCAAATTCAGCTTCTGCCTTCTACCATTCTGCAAATCATGAGCTGAAAAAAAAGTGTCTATATTAATTGTCTTATTTTGTATTATTATTCTGTGCAGGTAAAATGTTTCTTCTAGAAAACAACACCATCGACATAGGAGAGGTGGACGTGGGGAGACGAGCACTACAAGACATCCCACCAGGTGAGTTACACACAGATGGGGATGCTGTTTTGATCCTTGCCTGGCTGATTTGAGGGTGAAAACTCAAAGGTTGATGACACTTTGGCTTTATTGACCATCTGAAAACAGATATGTACCTTTCATCTTCCCCTCAAACCTTTACAGAAATAATAATATCCAATTGTATACTTTTTCTGGCTCTCCATGTGGTTAGCTCAAAGCTGGACAGATGGACAGAGTGCTGCGTTATCACCTGCTGCACACAGAGGTCATGTTCTCATCTCTGTGCTTCCTGACTTCAAACGTTGATGTCAACTCCTGCTTCTTCTCCCTCTTTCTCTCAGGCGTGTTTTGGAGGTCCCAGCTGTACATCGACCAGCCACAGTTCCTAAAATTCAACATTTCTGTTCAGAAAGACGCCCTCGTTGGGGTGTACGGACGCAAAGGCATACCGCCCTCACACACTCAGGTTAGTCCTACACACACACACTCACATGGACCGCTCATAGACTGTTGACTCAGTGGACGTCATGACAATGGGCTCTAACTGAAGCATCCACAAACACCACGACCCCTGGTGGCTGGCTGCAGTTTAGGGCAAAATCTCTGTCTCCTCAGTCATTCCAGATGAGAGATGGTCAAGTTTTATAGATGCTTACACCTGGTAGAAATGTTTCTCACATTCTTACGCTGCAGTGATACAAGGATGTTATGTGGCCGCATTGTGTTCAAGTCCTCTTTCCTGAGGAGTCAGTTTTTCATAAGTCATTAGACGTTAAAAAACGAGTTATAAGTTTCGTTCTACGAGGATTGACAGCTGCCGTTCGAGAGTAGATTTATCCAGGAAAAAGAAACATTGACAAAGAGAGCGAAAAAGAGATTTGACCTTCAACGACACACACACACACACACACACACACTTAGATATATATTATTACTCAGCTCCACCCAAATTCTGTACTGCTCAGACTCTGGCTGCACATGTCTGGCTCCAGTGATGGGGTTATTTTGGCTTCAAAACCGTGAAACAGTGAAAGGCGGAGCCACACTGTCCTTTCTATATACAGACTATGGCCCAGCTCTGGTAGGTTTCACACGATCACACACGTTCACATGTCATATTAACCTCATTTATCTAACTATGTCTGTTTTATGTGTTAGTGTCACGATAGAATGAGATCTGACAGGAATGGAGAGTTTATGAAAAACCAATCTCTCTCCAGCTCACTATTGATTGAAAAGTCACCTCCTCACAGAGATGAGGGGAAAGGGGCGGGGCTTAAAGGATATTCATAAGGGACAGCACCTGATGTTATGACTGAAAGAGAGGGAGAAGCTGAAAGAAGTAATAATCATCTGTAGGTAGGGTTCAATGATTTCAAAGAGACAGTTTTACCATTTTGTCTTCAGCTTTGCATTGTAACTCCAGAAGACTGTAACTGAGTCTGTGAGCAGCTTCACATGACAGAGCACACCAGACTACAGCAACCTACGCAACTTTAACTTTTCATCAAAGCCTCAATCATCCAAGCTGAACCTGTCCAGAATACAGGAGAAGTTGTGATAATGATGTTCATGATTAAAACCAGGTCCTGATCCTGCCATAAAAACATCCTGACGTGGATTTTTGCAGAAATTATTTCTGATTTCTGATAAAATGAACCAAGTGGATCCAGCCCCCTGTTGAATTTTTTAAGCTGTACAGAAATATGACATAAAAAGTGGCACTGAAATGAGACACCAAGGAATGAACAACAATAAAACAGATCAAAGAACTAAATCATTTATTTTATTAAGGCACACAGTTACTTATTACATTACCTCTATTACAAAAAAGACCTTTAACCTGCTTGAAGTGAACCAGAATCCGAGTTTTCCCATGTTTTCCAATATAATATTATCAAATTGGATCACCTTTCTTTAACAGCTCTGACATAGTGCCAGAGGAATCATGTAGATTTGTTTTATTTCCAAGAAACACCAAAAGTCTCAAACATTTCTGACTCATGAAATGTCAGAACCTTAAATCAGCTTTGCAACTTTTCCAGTGTTTCTAGGTCAAGTGCTGTATGGATTTCTGAGTCCATAATGAAGCAGATAAGCCTCTTACAGACCTTAAACTGTCCCTTTAATGACTGGACTGACATCTCTGTGTGGTGGATCCTGTCTCCTATCAGGAGATTAATCCACTTATCTGTCACAGACAGCTTCATACAATAGCTGCCCTATCACAGCTCAGTGTTCGCACTTTGGATAAAAGGCTGAGTGTGTGCTCAGTGAGTGTGTGTGTGTCCTTGTCATAACCTAATCTAAGATCTCTTCATTTCTCTTCTTGCAGATTGTCATTCTTGTCTGAGCAACAATTCTTTTAGCTGACAAAAGGATCAAGTGTTTTCTGTGCTAACCTCTTAAGATGCGACTTTAAACGTCCCCCTCTCGGTCCAAATTTATGGAGAGGACACTCAAAGTAATTCAGGCCGAGGCAAAGCTTGAATGAATGACTTTTTTTTTTTGAAGGGGGGGGTCATTCATTCATTCATTCATGCTTGATGATTTTTTCCCATAAGCACATACTGACTATATGGAGGACATCCCTTTGTACAGGAGCTTTGCTCTGATGTAGTCCTGCATTAATATTGTTGGTAAAAGTCTTTAAAAGCAGTAATGGCTGAGAGTGTTTCATTTTATTTTATTTATTCATTTAACTATCTATTATTTAGAGTGCCTGTGAGTAGAATCTGTAGGCAGTGGATTACAGGAGAACTTGTGCAAAACTAGGGATGTCACACTATGAAAATTTAAGCTCACAGTGATTGTGACCAAAATTACCACGGTTTTCGGTATTATCATGGTATTTTTAAAAATGTATTCAATATGTACAGAAAGCACTGATAGACCTAAACGAACTGAAATAGTTTAAAACAATCTAACAGTGTTGATTATATTTTAAAACACGGGCAAAACCTTGTCAAAAGTGCAACTATTAACATCATAGGAACAAGGGTTCAGCATGTAAACAGCTGTTTTCGCCCGACTGTACCACAGAAACAGGTTCTGCTGAGCAGATCGCACCAAACAGGAAAACAAACAAACAAACAAAGCATCCGATCATTTCAAAATAAAACACCACGTTCCTGTCCCTACGCTAGTTATTCTCAAGTGTCTGCTCAAGTTGGGCTCAACATTAGCACAAACAACTTAGTCGGTGTCTTAGCCTTTTGCTCATGTTTTACCCTTTAGCTTGTGCTCTATCACTCTCCTGTTTATCTTTCTTCTGCTCTTTATTCCCTTTTCTGTCAGACTGTCCAGCTCCTGTTTCCACTATCAAGACTAAATAAATCACATAAATAGTTTTCAGCAAAGAAAATCACCTATCTGTCCTCTCCCTGCTGACTTTGGCATGCCATAAATCAATCAGGTCCAATCTGACCTGTCCAGCCCTGATCGGGAAAGTAGGTATCAGCATTTACAAATCACCTATTTTAATGCTGATAATCTCTTCTGAAATTGTAGATTATAACCAGGCATAAATCTAGATACAAGACTTGCTCAAGATCAATTAGAAAGTCCTCGAAGTCTCTTTAAAAAGACCTTTTAGTTGTAAAATTCCTGAATGAAATTTTGTGCATGTAAAACTGTACATTGATTAATCTTCACTGGAAATGTGATTAAAAAAGCTTTAGGCTACTAGTCGAATAGCCAATAAGAGGCTGTTCTAGGGCAAACTATATGCATATAAAAACGAATTTGGCCAAGTAGGGTGGTAGAAAATAATTCCCAAAGGGTGATTCTGAAATAGTCCTTCAGGTGAAATGGGTTTGTCTCTGAAGCAGAAGTCTGTCTGAAGGCACAGAGAGTGATGGACGCTGACACTGTAAACAACTCTGTGTGCTCTCTTCTCCAAAATCCATTCAAGAGAAGTTTCAGTTAAACAATGGATCAAAAAAACAGAGATCAGGCAGAGAAATCAGCCAACAAGTGAGCAAAAAAGGTCAAAGCAGAATTAGTTACTAACTGTAGCTGATGGTACTACAATTCTAAATCCTGGTAACTCTGATCAAACACACAGAGCCTAATGAGTCTGGAGGGAAACTCAGCTGATAGTTTGTTGTTGACTTTAACAGTGAGAGTATGTAATGCTGAATATTTCTGTCTTCCAGTATGATTTCGTTGAGCTCCTGGATGGGAGTCGCCTTATTTCCAAAGAAAAACGAGCCCTCAGTGACGGCGACACAGGACATACGCAGGAAGAGGAGTCAGTGGGAGGAGCCAGACATGCACGCTCAGTCAACGTGCACGAGGCTGGCTTCATCCAGTACCTGGCTACGGGAATCTGGCACCTGGCATTTTACAACGACGGACGCAACACAGAACAAGTGTCTTACAACACCATTGTCATAGGTGAGACACAGCAGGGGGCCTGTCGGGGTGTAACTGGAAGCTTTTTATTTACAGGGGTAAAAAGTTAGTCATCTCAAGACGTTTTCAAACTAAGCAGTCCACTAGGGGGTGACAGCACTGGTTGCAAAAAGAAGTGTGACTTAAGACCTCTCTGAGAAGCTTGTCCTTTACTCCATGGTTGATTCATTTCCTATGTAAAGATTTTCCTTTTATGCATGTGTTGACATATAGGGACGGTCAGGAGTAAAAACAGACACTTCATCACTCTAGTAATGCCATTTTTGAGCTGCTGGATGATCTAAGGGCTGATTTGGAGCCAGTCAGAAGAAGTAGCCATGCTACATCTCCTTCTGCTCCGTGCAGTGCAGCTGTGGCCTATGGTTGTCACAAAATCCCACGGCACACTGCACTTGCCTCACGGCCCACCAGTGTGCCGCGGCACACCGTTTGGCAAACACTGGTCGAGAGTGGTGGAAAGTACCCAAATAGGTTTCCTGGAGGCAGGCAATACCTGCGTTTAGTACTTTTTTATGTTTGATAGAGTGATTCAAGGATTTCACATTCCAGCTGATAAAGGTTGCACCGCAGCCAACTGGTCCGTTTCGAAATTTTAGTGAAGTCATTGATTTATGTGATGATTTGAAATATTAATGTCAGTTTTTGCAGGATAGACTTGAATTTTAAAAGAGCTAATAAAATACCCACAAAAGGGAGAAAACATGTATATATATATATATATATATATATATATATATATATATATATATATATATAGTATTAGTGCCAAAGTTGTTTCAGTAGAAGGAGGAAAGCTAAAAAATAAAATTAATTTAAATAAAATAAAATAAATAAATAAATAAAAATGAAATATAAAGAGTCGGCATCATTACAATAATAGGACCAGGACTTGTATGTGCATAAATGCAATAACAAAGAAAGGACCCAAAATGTAAATATATACTGTTCAGTTATTATCACTCTTGTCAACCAGTAATAAAAGGCTGTAGAGAGGGAAATGTTGAAAAATGAGCATAAAACTTTTCATTTTTTAAAGGAAATTCAACTATAAAAGTGTTGTTGTGGATATTTTCACATCAGTTCAAAATAAAAGAAAGATAAATACATAAGTAAGACTATGTTGGGAAAAAAATGACAACTACTAATTGTACTAGATAAATAGATAAATAAATAAATGAATTAATAAATGGATAAATAAAGATAATAATAATGATAATAAAATAGAAACTAAATATATCTGGTATGAGAAAAACCTCATGTCCTTGCCATGTGACAGTCAGAGCATCTCCTGTCCTGATATACAAGTAACTATGGTAACATTGATATATATATGATCATTGTTTTTAAGAGATCAGGACATAGAGCTTCTTGGTTAGTGTTTTAATGTATATTTTGACATCCTCTGGTGAAATGAAGTCACATTGTTCACTGGACCCCCTCTATATCACGTAGCAAGGGAAGCACCTCAGTGAAGGCAGCACCAGCCCGTGCCGTTTTGGGTGTATATGGTCAGGGAAGACAGACATAGTTATGTTTGTTTCAAACTGCATTAAATGTGTGCGGGAACCTTTGTCACTGACAGCTGTTAAGGCTAAATTAATCATTACCAGATCAAATCATTTTGATTTCCAGGCATTCTGTGCAGGACATTCACAGAAAACGCCATTTGTGAACTGATCTTTGGGCTTTTAGAGACTTTAAATACAATGGAATGGTGGGCTAAAGGTACCTGGAATCTAACCGGATGCTGCAGGGATTTCAGGTGGAGCAGGTTGCAGCAGGAAAAGGGTGATAAAAAGCTGTGTATGCTCAGAGGTGGAGGAGTAGTTGTACTCAGAAAATGGAGCTGTTTTTCCATCTGAGGTGTGCATCAAAGTGTGTGTGCACAGTAAACACATCAGAGAGCCAACAATGGCTTGGAAAAGACGACGAGAGAAAATGTGATGGAGAAAAAGGCGGCGGGGTAATTGGACGTTCGAATGTGTTGATTGGACTGACTGGTTGTAACTACGGCAACCAGAGTGTGACTGTGAAGAAAAATCAGCTCTAACACTTCGAGACTGGACCGCCTTTTTCTTTCTCTGACCTTTTCTGCTCCAGCTTTTGGCTTTTTCAGTTCTTTGTCATCAAATTCAGCTCTGATCTTTCTGTCTAAATTTTATTTCAGTTTTCAATTTTTCATGAGCCGTTGGGTATTTACAGTATCCAGGGTGGAGACATTAATTAGCATTGTTGTGTTGCCAAAGTAAAGTGATTTTTGCTGTCACACAGTGGTAAAAGCAGACATGCCACAGAGTGACAGATGGAGAGAGTCCAGAAATTACTGAAGGAATCATCTGTTAAAAACAGCCATCACAGACTTTTTTTTTTTGCTTGTGAATTATGAAATCAAATTCAGACCTTTGACAAATCTGCATCTTAAAGTAGTTTGACCTTGACTTTTCTCATCACATCACAGTGAGGCCTGGTCATCCAGGGTTTTGAACACAGATATCAGCTGGCTGAAGTAGCATTTGCTGGATATAGGGAAGCAAAGCTTTAATCTCAGTGTCCTGGGAAGTGATTGGTTTTTAGGAGAGTATGTCGCTCACCACAACAGCATTTACATTTTTTTCTGTTGTTTCTGTTAGTTTCCCCAAATCCACCAAAGAACCAGATGCCTGATTTTCATCTGATCCAGACTTTTGCTGTATGAGAACTGACTGAATGTTTTCTGAACAGCCTAGAAAAATGAAGAAAAAAAAGTATAAAAGAAGAATTATTAATATAGTTCTTACACCACATAGACAGAGCTCTGTAGATCCAGGCCTGCATACTGACAGGAACACTCTGGTTTTCAACATCTTGACACGAGTTGTTCCTTTTCGTTCTCTGTCTTTTTTTAAATGCTGGGGTTAGGTGTGTGTTTTTCCTTTCATGCTTGCAGGCATTCCCAAGGAAGCCCATGCTACAAGTCACAATGCTATGAACCCTGGGTAATTCCTTCATGTTAAAACTGCAGATGTGTCCACTTGGGAAATGGTGTGTGTGAGGGTCAAGAGATTTGTCCCCCCTCAATAATCCCACTTGATGGACAAAAATGAAGCCTACGTAGAAGTAGGGCTGGGCGGTATGACCAAAAATTGATATCACAGTGTTTTTCAAAATGAAATGGGTATCACAGTATTTGACAGTATTTTTTTTACATGCATGACTGGGTCTTAAACTCAATTTCTAATTATTAAGAAAATGATAACTGCAGTAAATTGGCTTAGAATGACATATTTTACTGTCATGAGGAGTGAATATTGAAGAAGAACATTACTGTCCACTGTCCAGACTATACTACACTGTGATTAACACAGGTTTGAATGGCCCCACAAACTGCTGCTGTTCACACAGAGGTGCCAGTTGTAATTCTAATGAAGTGAAGGAATCAGAATGCATCACTGTTAAAATATAGAACCTTTTATTGTGCAAGTTTTGCAACTTATCAAAACGACTCGTTAAGTTGCACAACCATTTTACAGTCCTGCGCCTTCAAAAAGTTTAGGAGAATTTGCAAAAACTGTGAGAAAAACAAAACAGGCCACGGGAATGTGAACTAAGATTGTCCTCAGTCAGTCAAAGGTGATGAAGAAATTCAGTGCAGGGAAGATCAAGCGGGACAGGAAGTGGAACCCAGAAACCCCCAAAAAGGGGGCTGTGACTTTCAAAATAAAACAAACCATGTCACAATTAGATGGTAATTAACTTGACTATCATGTTAAAGGGACATAATGAGCGGAGAAATGCCTGGAGTCAACAGGAGTAAGGTTTTCCCAGGGCCGTTTAGAGAGAAGAGCCATTTTATCTCTCTAAATCAGAGGTTCCCACACTTTTTCAGCCCAAGACCCAAAACAGAAATTTGGTGTCCCCGCAGGACACACACACACACACACACACACACACACACAACTGGCTTATTAGCACATTAGCGCTGTGGGCTAGCTAGCTGTTAGCTCAAACAAACCTTTTAAATGCAAAACACACAAACACAACCTGGCAATTTCTCACTTTTTCCGCTGTCAAACACTTATTCCTGAATGATTCTTCCTAAAAACTCCTCTTGTCTCCTGTATATTGAGGCTGCCTGGTTTGAATATGACGGTCCAATTTGTCAAATGTCATACTCTCAGTACTGAGCACCTGGACACATAAAATACATCGAGGTCTGTCCTCTCTATTTCTAATGGAGCCAACTTTAATGAAACCTTATTTGAGTTGACATTTAGTCATCACGAATGCTGCCGTTGGGAGAGGGATACTCTCTGCTCATTCATTAGTTTTCCTCCAGTCAGCAGGAGGGCACGTGCGAACAGTAACGATCACAGCGGTGGCAAGAAACTGAGAGAGAGAGAGAGAGAGAGAGAGAGAGAGAGAGAGAGAGAGAGAGGGAGATGCACCTGAGACAAACACAGTACAGAATGCAGTAATCATGCTCAGCAGTGGAGACTGAACGCAGACGGATGCAGTTTATTTCAGGAGTTAGACATGAACGTTGAACACGTTCATGCAACCGCAAAACAGCCCCCCTCTCAAACTATTTCCTGCAGCGCAACGTTCTGCTGTCCTGTGTTCCCAACGTTGTGTATGCACGCACCGGTATTGGGGTATATGAGAAATTCATATTGTGAAGAAAAAACACCAGTATCCGGTATGAACCGGTAAATCGCCCAGCCCTACGAAGAAGTGTTAAAGTTGCTGCTCGTAGAGAATCCACCTGAGGCTGGCTGCAGAAAGACTGAAAACCACAGACACAATAGGCCAAAAAAAAGACTTTTTTGACATTAAAAATATATTTGCAGTCTGGTTCGTAAAATGGCTTGGGTCTGAATCGCCAATTTCACCACAATGCTCACAAATGAACAACAACTGTACATTGTTTTACTTAATAATGCTCAAAACTAACCCCAGCTCTACTCACCCCGTGCCCATGTCCAGCATGGAAAATCGCCTACTCTTCTACTCCTTCACTGTCACAAGAATGTGTTTAGGCACCAGAACACGGTACCATTTGAGTTTACATGGATCAGCACACGGTACTACTGACAGAATATGGTTGGTACCTGTAAAACTATCTACTTTGGTACCCATCCTGAGGCACAACCACAGGCCAGCAGAAGGCACTTTGTTGCAGTTTAAAGGTCATTTCCATGCAGTTTTAGCTGTTTTCACCAAATCCAGTGAGTTTCTCCAAAGTAATAATTTTGAAGCAATCAAAGTGTAGATGGGACTAATGGCAGTAAAGTTAAGATGTGCTCTACTTAGCCCTGAATGATGCTGAACAGTTTGCTTATTGATAAGTCAGAGGTCATAAAGTCTCAAATCAAATGGCACTCTCAAACATGGAGTGGGCTCCAGACAGCAGCAAAAGACTTTTGAGCCAAACTGCAGGCGTGGGACTTCCCACTTCTGTTGTGTTTTCCAGAATTGCCAATTAGTCAGTTGGAGTGTAGTGGAAACCTCTGAGGACACCTCTCTGAGTCCCCTGTCTTCGTAATGTATGTGTGAGTTATTTCTCAAGATACACACTTACATATTCTGCCAAACCAATTACCTCTCTCCTTTCTCTCTTTCAATCTCTCTACCTATCTCTCTCTCTCTCTCTCTTTCTCTCACTCTCTTTATCAGATTCAATTATGGAGTGCCCTCAGAATTGTCATGGAAACGGAGATTGTCTCTCAGGAGTATGCCACTGTTTCCCTGGATTTCTTGGGCCTGACTGCTCTCGAGGTAACACACACACACACACACACACACACACACACACACACACACACCAGCGCTCTATCACCTGTAAGGAGTCAGTAATTGTTGGGTGTTGTCCACCAAGCAGTGAGTGTGACCCAGCTCGCTCTGGAGGCTCTGCTGTGTTGCTGTTCTACTCCACCTCTCTATCTCTCTGCCTCTCTCTCTCTCTCTCTCTCTTGCCTGCTTCCTTCTTTATCAAAAACCCAGAGCTCATACCTTTACAAACCTTGTTTGCACTGAAATAACCTTTGTGTGTATGACCATGAAGTGTGTTTTGATACCTTGAACAGTGATCAAACAAAACCAGACCAAAATAAATCACTGTTCAGAGCTTGTTGAAAAAAAAAAAGAAATTTATTTAATTCTTGACCTGTTTGAAGAGAAGAGCATTAAATATTTGGACAGCTAGAAGTTCAGTCTTATCCACAAGGAACCAAAATGAAAGGATCACGGAGAGAAAATGGATGTCTTCCATCCTCGTTGCTCGGTAGCTAGGTTAATAAATCAATCAATATTTATCATAGCCTGTTTAATCAGTGGACGCCATGACAGTCAGCTCCACCTGAAGCATCCACAAACGCTGTGACCCCTGGTGATTGACCACAGTTTAGGTCAAAATCTCTGTCTCCTCATGCATTCCAGATGAGAGGTGGTCAAATTATAAAAAATGACTGACAGCTGCCATTCATGAGTAGTTTTTATGTATTATTAATATTTAACATTATGCTGCCATCCAAGACACTTTGTCTTTTTCAGGGACGTCCCTGATTATTTCAGCAAGACAATGAAACCAAGACACATTCTGCTCCTGTTACAACAGTCTGGCTCCTTAGTAGAAGAGTGCAGCTACTAGACTGACCTGCCTGCAGTCCAGACCTGTCTCCCATTGAAAATGTGTGGAACATTATGAAGAACAAAATATAACAACAGAGACTTTGGGACTGTTGATCAACTGAAGTTGTTCATCAACAAGAATGTGAAAGAATTCCAGCTCCAAAGCTTCAACAATTAGTGTCCTCAGTTCACAAACACTGAACCAGTTAAAGGAAAGAGAATGAAACACAGAGGAAACACCAACCTGTCCCAGATTTTTAGGAATGTGTTGCATCATATTTAAAAGAGTTAATATTTGCTCTCTGGGAGTACAGGGTGTCAGACCCCTTGTTAAGGCCGTCTGTTCCCTGTATGACCAGTGCCAGAGTTTGGTCCACATTGCCTGCAGTAAGACCCGTTTCCAGGGAGGGTTGGACTCTGCCAGGGCTGCCCTTTGTCACCAGGTCTGTTCATAACTTTTATGGACAGAATGTCGAGGTGCAGCCAGGGCATTGAGGGGTCTGGTTTGGTGACCTCAGGATCGGGTCACTGCTTTTTGCAGATGATGTGGTCCTGTTGGCTTCATCAGACCGTGACCTTCAACTCTCACTGGATCGGTTCGCAGCCGAGTGTGAAGCGGCTTGGATGAAAATCAGCACCTCCAAATGAGCTTCCTCCACAGGGTGGCTGGGCTCTCCCTTAGAGATAGGGGGAGAAGCTCGGCCATCCGGGAGGAGCTCGGAGTAGAGTCACTGCTCCCCTGTGTTTGGAGGAGCCAGATGAGGTGGCTCAGGCATCCGATTAAGATGCCTCCCAGACCCCTCCCTGGTGAGGTGTTAAGGGCACGTCCCACCAGAAGGAGACCCCGCGGCCACGCTGGGGGGACTACATCTCTCTGCTGGCTTGGGAACGTTTCGGGATCCCCCGGGAAGAGCTGGACGAAGTAGCTGGGGTGAGGGAAGTCTGGGCCTCTCTGCTTAGGCTGATGCCCCCCCCCCTCTGAGAAGCAGGAGAAAATGGATGGATGCACAATTTCTAAGTTCTTACTTCAATGACTGCACTATGTGACGGATAAAATAAGTCTGAATGCTTAGTTAGAAGTTCAGAGTGCTACAGAAAGACAAGCTTCTGTATGGAATCCAGAGGGTTTAAGAGCAGTGTCTAATTTAATTTAAGTACGCCTCTTTACAGGTGTTATTGGCACGGTGGGGGGGTTAAGGGGTTCATCTTGCACCTTGATTTAACAGTGGACATGAGTTCTGATTTCTCTATGATACCACAGGCTTGAAGAGAGCAAACACTTGGGTCAGCTGTTGCTGTTTTGATTTGCTGTTCTCTCTGTGTGTTGCAGCAGCGTGCCCCGTGCTGTGCAGCGGGAACGGTCAGTACTCTCGCGGTCGCTGTCAGTGCTATAGTGGCTGGAAAGGAACCGAATGTGACGTCCCGGGCAACCAGTGCATCGATATCCACTGTGGAGGACACGGCATCTGCATCATGGGCGCCTGCATCTGCAACACGGGTTATAAAGGAGATAACTGCGAGGAAGGTGAGATGGCTTCACTACTTGCTTGGTTCTTTATTAAGTGCTCAGAAATTGCAGCCTTGACATTTACTCATTTACACATTTACTCTTCAGACAGAATGATTTTGTTTTCATCAAAGGGTAATCATGTAGTCCGTAATTGGTGTAATTTGCAAAGTTTACATCTTTTTAAACTGCTTTAAAAAGGACACTGGGTGTCATGAAAGTAATTAGGCTGCAATTATTCCAATAAAACTATCTAAGGGGAGGGTCATTCATTATTCAGAGTTTACTGTAAGAAGTTAATATTTGTTTGTCTACCTTTTTTTCCACATAACTCACATACTTTTCTTTTTGCCACAAGGTAATAGCATGGATCAGAATTTCAGAGTGATTCTGAATGATTAGTTAATCCAATATTAAAAAGGGAAAAAGCTAATAATGTGGGATGCTTTGTTTGAAAGTGAAGTTTGGTCCAGAAGGTAGGACAAGAAGCCAATTACCAGAGCTGTCTTTGAGTGAGCAGGCTGCTTGCTTCTGCTGCAGGCTCCAAGTACGTTCACATAACAGAGAGAGGTGTTTATTCCACACGTCCTCCGCAATGAAAGAAGAAGCACCATCAGCTGTTGGAGTAGGTCAGACTGATACATCATGCAACAAGATGGAGAACGGCTCTGTGGTTGTAGTCCTGTAGTCCTCCCCATCCTCTGTCCTCCTTCCTCCCGTAGTCCCCAAAAAACAAACAAAAAACAAACATGCTGGTCAGGTTGATGGGTGCCTCTAAATTACCCATGGAGTGAATGTGAGCCTGAATGGTTGTCAGTCAGGCTTGGACAGGTCGCCAGCCTGGAGCCCAGTGACAGCTGGGGGGGGGGGGGCTCCATCTCCCTGGGACCCTGATACAGATAATGGACCCATGATGGACAACTTGAAGTCACTGCAGTAAAAAACTACACAGTGGCTGCAGTTAAAGAGGAAAACAGACTGCTGGGGGAAACTTGGTAAACACCTCAGTCCCCTCTGGCACAACAGACGTTTTATAGATTTATTTACATTATTTGATCTATGTTGTAAATTTCACTGTGAGTGTGTTAATCAAACATAGAAGATATCTGAGTTCATAAGTGCTCTGTTGATATTGTTCTCCTTCTGAAAAGGCACAAACAGACACAAGTAGTGAGGGATTGGGGTGTGGGAATATTTTAGCCATAATTTAGGGATTTGGATCAAATGAAATTACATAAATGTAGGCTCCTAGTATGTCGTGCATGCAATGTGTTGCTGTAATTGAGAAACTCCACTCTGTGTGTGATAAAAATGTTGCTGTCTGGGCTCTGAAGACTCTCATGAGGAGCTGATCTTGCATGCAGATGACGTGTGGAATTAATCTGAACAAACTGGATTTGGAAAAGTTGCAAACTGTGTCTACATCTGGCGAAGGCATCCAAGGGTTGGGACATAAAGAGCAATCATGCTCTTGGCATGCTTTTCAGAATAAAAGCCCCTTCCGTTGGTCTTGGTGAATGTCTGTTGGTGACAGCAAAAGGTTTTATTGAGTTCAACAGTCAAGGAGGCGTTGGGAGCTATACATAAATATGAGGGGGAACATCAGGTTGTTGGTGATATGTCGTCTTTTCCCCCCTGCCCCCCTCTTTAAACACATCTGTTGTTTTAAACAATGTTGTTTGAATGAAATTAGATACAGTCATGGACGAAAGTATCGGCACCCCTGGAATTTTTCCAGAAAATACACTATTTCTCCCTGAAACTGTTTAAATTACAAATGTTTTTGGTATGAATGTGTTTGTTTCCTTAATGTACATGGGGGGGGGGGGGGGGGGGCAAAATGGACACAATTTTAGACAAAACACAAAAAAATTCCAGGGGTGCAAATACTTTGGTCCATGACTGTGTATCATTCTATCTCTTTGCACATCTACTGACCGTAGATTCTAGAGCTATGTATGGCAGGATGAGTGAGGAGTGAGGAGCAATTAACTCACTGGCTGCCAGCAGAAAACCAGACTGCACACAGAGACACAAGACAAGCCCCCACAGTGTATACTCCAAGATTCAGTGGATGCTTGGGCAACTTCAACTTGCTTAAAGATAGAATTTCCAGCACACAGCCATCAGTTCACTGATAAAATGAAGCACAAGCTGCGCCAGTTAACAACAGCTTTTCAAGTCTGAATATTCAACTTAATGTTGATGATAGTGAGTCCCCTCAATGAGCATAGTGAGCACCATCAGTCTCTGTGTCAATGTGCAGTGTTAGCGTCTGCTGCCCAGACTCCAGCAGAACCAATCAGGAGGAACCATAACAACAAACCAGGGATGTAACAGTTACCGGAATTACGGGAAACCCCGGTAAAAACGCTGACAGTAACAACCACCGTTGTCATGTCAAATACTGTGGTTTACCAACTTGATCAGAATCTCCTCAACTAGCCGCACAGGTGCAATGTGTAGTCTACACTTTCAGTTTAAACTTTATTGAGATTAGAAATTGAATCATGGCGGCAGGAGGAGATGACAGTTTATCATCCCTCTGACCCCCAATTCACACATGAAGTGTCTGCTCCGCTGAACGTCAGCCCTACGTGCTGCGCTGCACTTAGCCTCCACTCTTCAATCAGAGCGTTTACACAGCTCACGTCACTGAGCGTCTGTTCCAGGAGACACTGACAGCAGCTCCAGCTGTTCCACTCTAGTTTGTTTTCGCCCGCCTGTACCACAGAAACGCGTTCTGCAGAGCAGGTCGCACCAAACAGGAAAACAAACAAACAAAGCATCTGATCATTTCAAAATAAAACACCACGTTCCTACTCCCAACTTGAGCAGACACTTGAGCAAACAAACAGAAAAAAATGTTTGTGCACAAGCATCTAAAAATGCACAAAAACAGCTTGACTTTTTGGATTTACATCTTTTCAACTACTGGAATGTTCTTGACCAATCAGCTGTTTGCATGCTGAACCCTTGTTTCTTGGATGTTAATAATTGCACTTTTGATAAGGTTTTGCCTATAATTTTGAAATATAACCAGCACTGTTAGATTGTTTTAAACTATTTCAGTTTGTTTAGGTCTATCAGTGCTTTCTGAACATATTGAACACATTTTTAAAAATACCGTGATAATACCGAAAACCGTGGTAATTTTGGTCACAATAACCGTGAGCTTAAATTTTCATACCGTGACAACCCTACAACAAACAATGCTGAATAAACTGAAACATCACATAAACTTTATCTTTAAGCACACACCCACCACAGTAAAGAAAATCCATCCTCTGATCCTTCAGGATCCTTCAGGTTTAGTGGCCACAGCGTTTCACCAGCAGATAGCTTAGTTCACTAACAGCGTGCTGACAAACGTTTTGAAGGGCGACAACAGGAGCTATTGTCGACATGTGGCTGGCCCAGGGGGCGCTCTGTTAACCTGACACGGCAGACAGACAGTTCCATATATCAACCACAGAGATATTTCACCAGTCCATCAGCATGAATGTTCTATTGTTATGTGAGCCCTGAAACAACCAAAAGAAAGAGCAGACTCTGCTCTTTCATCATTTCATCATGATCCTTTTCCATTCTTCACTGTTTGGCAGAAGAAAACAGGATGGTTTCTCAAAAAACACCTGTTTTTGACCAAAAAATTAAAATGAGCTGTGATTACTTTTTGGGCTTGTCTGTGAAGCTCTTTGATCCTCTCCATGATCTCTGTCGTCTTCTCTCACATACCCAACACATACTTTGTTTGAGTGTGAGCTGCCTGAACTTTTCTGACTAGTGACATCTGCCATTGTCTACTACTTAGAGGGGTGAGATGGTCAGTGCACTGGTTTACAAGCCTGATATTGATGGATAAGCTTCATCCAAGGAGTAACATCTGGTTTCAAAAAATGAAGCTCATACAGAAGTGCTAAAAGTTGCTGCTCATCCAGAATCTGCTTGAGGTTGGCTGCAGAAAGAGCAAAAACCATGTACACACCAAGCCAAGAAAAAAAAAGAAAGAAAGAAAACTTCTACAGCACTTTAAAGTGTATGTACAGCATGGTTCAAAAAGTAGCTCCAGTCTGAATCACTCATTTTGGTGTGACATAGTGGTGTAGAGATTTAGTGACATCGAGATGTAGTGATGAAGTAATGTAGTGATGTTTCGGAGACTACGTCCATGTTTTATTAAGTCTATGGCTCCACCAGAACCTGTTGAAAAACACAATTCACATCTATGGACGTCAATGGCAGCCAATGAGTTAATATGCGATTTTATCCACACTCGATAACAATAGCTTGCAGTGGATCATGTCACTAACTTCTTCTTACAACTTATGAAGACAGACAGCACTGATGAAAGTAACTCCCACAGTCATCATGTTGTAAGATACTGCTGCTGTGAACAACAAGGGCTTCAAACCTGCATGTGTCCCTTCATCCAGTGTTACTGTGGAGGCTGACAACATAAAGAATGCACAGGAGGATAAAGAGCTTTTCACTGCTAAACATGTCATTTTTACATGTACATGTTGTCTCCTGTGGGATTAAATCCTGTTTTAAATATTAAACAGGAATAATCCCACTGACCTGCACGTAAGAATGAGCTTAAATCAGCTCTGCAGTGAAGCTGCTGACAGCTACTCTGTTCAGATCCCATTTCATCTGCTCCCTAAATTAATTTACACTAATCTCTGTCACACACACACACACACACACACACACACATGCACAGAGTTACAGTCCAGCTGCTGACAGGTAGCTGGCTACGAGCTGCACACCAGGTTTATTTAATCTGAGCGGGTCGATACTAATCTACTGTTTTCTGGTTGGACACACACATGTATGCACGCACACACACAGGCAGGCATAGAGTTTGTTTGTATGTCATCAAAAAGAGCATGAAGTGTGCACATGCTGCGTTTACGTGCAAGTAACCAAATCAGTTTCTGATCAGTTCAGTCCTCGGTCACATTAATCCTCTGAGCCAGAGTTTATTAAAGAGGCACATCCAGAATGAGTTTACCTCAAACAACACAACCTGTGTGTGTGTGTGTGTGTGTGTGTGTTGTAACATGCCGCCCCTCCGGTCTCTATTACCTGGTGGCAGTGGATAAGATGGTTATGTCATGAGGCCTGAAGCTCGGTGGGTTGTCTCCCTCTCACCTGCGTCTGGAGAGGAGGAAGTTTTGCGNTACTAATCTACTGTTTTCTGGTTGGACACACACATGTATGCACGCACACACACAGGCAGGCATAGAGTTTGTTTGTATGTCATCAAAAAGAGCATGAAGTGTGCACATGCTGCGTTTACGTGCAAGTAACCAAATCAGTTTCTGATCAGTTCAGTCCTCGGTCACATTAATCCTCTGAGCCAGAGTTTATTAAAGAGGCACATCCAGAATGAGTTTACCTCAAACAACACAACCTGTGTGTGTGTGTGTGTGTGTGTGTGTGTGTGTGTGTGTGTGTGTGTTGTAACATGCCGCCCCTCCGGTCTCTATTACCTGGTGGCAGTGGATAAGATGGTTATGTCATGAGGCCTGAAGCTCGGTGGGTTGTCTCCCTCTCACCTGCGTCTGGAGAGGAGGAAGTTTTGCGTGTAGCACCTCAACAAGTGGCAGTTTGACCGTCAAATAGTCGGGGGAGGTTATCCCTCATTTTGGACAGAATCTGCAGGATTACACTGTTGATCAGTTGTTCAGTGGCTGGAGCCAGGTGATACTTTACAACTTTTCCTCATTGGAGGTGCTGTGAGTAAACACATGGGAAAATGAAAACCCTGAACCAAACTGAACTTTTTTTCTGCCCCTCTGGAGGTTTTTTTTTTTTAATCTAAAAGGTAAACTGGGTTTTTGTTTTTGGAACAAGAAAGTGAACAACTAAATTAAAAAACCTCATCATGAGGACAACTAAGACTGTGATGGAAAACGGCTAGACTTGTTCACTGTAGTTTGTTTATCAGCAGACATAGAGGGATCAGATAGTTTTTAATAGTGCACAAAAGGCGATGTTACACTGTCAGGATTTTAGCCTCCCCTTCTGAGGAACAGATATTCTCTAAAATTATTTTCTTTGTTGTTCAGTTGTTTCTAAATAAAAGCACCAGCCTTCTTGTTAAAGATCCCTCTTTTTCATGGCATTCCTCTGAGCTGTTTCAGCGTCTGCATTTGAATATGCAAATGAGGTCGACCTCTCCCCGCCTCTTTCAGGAAGTGCTTTATGCTGACTCGACTGAGAGAGCAACTCTCATGTCACGCTCTATCACATCTACTGATGTTTGTGTTGAAAAAGACAGTCACATGTGCAAAGCTGATCTACTAACAGAGTTAAGACGTGTGTCTCATATGAGAAAAACAGCTTGATCCATATAGAGTCTCCTTCATGAACGTTCATCTTTGTAGAGCTGACAGAGTGAGCACATTATAATGTCAGCAGCTATGATGTCATTACTTCACAGGTGTTTCCTTTGTGCTGATTAAAAGACTTAAACATCCATATTAAATATCTGAGACAGTGTAACTGTGATGGTGCGAAGTTATATCTGCACGATTAAGTCCAAGATCAAAATAAATCTCAGCTGAGTCTTGACTCCTGAAGTGTCATTTTTATCACAAGAACACAGAAGACTGGCTGATTCTGCTGTGCAGCTGATATCTAGATCACATGAGGAGGTTTATCTGTATTTGATATTGACTGTGTAGTTCCACACAGGAAGCTACAGGAGGAGGAGGAGGAGGAGCAACTGGCAGACGTGGTTGTGTCACTTTGTTCTGGTGTGTGTGTTTCTGGTGGTGACGTGAAAACCAAGTGGCAACCTCCGGTCTGAAAAAATGAGACAACACTGAAGTGCTAAAAAGCTGCTGTTCCTCCAGTGGCCGCTTGAGGCTGGCTCAGGAAGTATCATTAGTCACATACAAATGAAGAAAAAAGGCCGTTTTCAGAACAGAAATGATCGTATTTAAAGCCTGGTACAAACTCTGTCTCCCGTCTGGATCGCTTATTTCGCTAACGCCACACACGTGAATTGTTTTCTAATTCGGCCGTTTGGAAGGTATTAGGATGGAGAGCTTGCCCAATCAGAGCCACAGCTCAGATCACGTGACTGACAGGCGCCCAATGGCTGAGAGTTTGGGCACTCGTCACTCATCCCATTTCCAATATGGCCGTGCCCACCGTTCAGCCTCAAAACGGAGCTGCAGTAACAGACGGGTGACGTCACGGAGACTACGTCCATGTTTTATACAGTCTATGGGTTTATCTATAGTTTTATACAGTCTATGGTTTTATCTATAGTTTTATACAGTCTATGGTTTTATACAGTCTATGGTTTTATCTATAGTTTTATACAGTCTATGGTTTTATACAGTCTATGGTTTTATCTATAGTTTTATACAGTCTATAGTTTTATACAGTCTATGGTTTTATCTATAGTTTTATACAGTCTATGGTTTTATACAGTCCATGGTTTTATCTATAGTTTTATACAGTCTATGGTTTTATACAGTCTATGGTTTTATACAGTCTATGGTTTTATACAGTCTATGGATTTATACAGTCTAAAGTTTTATACAGTCTATGGATTTATACAGTCTATGGTTTTATACAGTCTATAGTTTTATACAGTCTATGGATTTATACAGTCTATAGTTTTATACAGTCTATGGTTTTATACAGTCTATGGTTTTATACAGTCTATGGTTTTATACAGTCTATGGATTTATACAGTCTAAAGTTTTATACAGTCTATGGATTTATACAGTCTATGGTTTTATACAGTCTATAGTTTTATACAGTCTATGGATTTATACAGTCTATAGTTTTATACAGTCTATGGATTTATCTATAGTTTTATACAGTCTATGGTTTTATCTATACTATAGTTTTATACAGTCTATGGATTTATACAGTCTATAGTTTTATACAGTCTATGGATTTATACAGTCTATGGTTTTATACAGTCTATGGTTTTATCTATAGTTTTATACAGTCTATGGTTTTAAACAGTCTATGGTTTTATACAGTCTATGGTTTTATCTATAGTTTTATACAGTCTATGGTTTTATACAGTCTATAGTTTTATACAGTCTATGGTTTTATACAGTCTATGGATTTATACAGTCTATGGTTTTATACAGTCTATGGTTTTATACAGTCTATAGTTTTATACAGTCTATGGTTTTATACAGTCTATAGTTTTATACAGTCTATGGTTTTATACAGGCTATGGTTTTATACAGTCTATGGTTTTATACAGTCTATGGTTTTATACAGGCTATAGTTTTATACAGTCTATGAACAAAAACCTGCTTGACTTCAAAACAGCTGCTTAAGGAGAGATTTTCAGAAAAAGGGAGCTAGTGAAGAGAGGAGAAGATGGATATTTTAAATGTTAGGGGGTATTGAAGACACGCCTGGGGACCTTTATTTATGTTAGTAACCCATATAAAAATGTTTTTTGCATAATAGGGCACCTTTAGATACAAACTCATCTTGACACAGTTAGTCTTATTTTGAAAGTCACAGACTCTTTACAATGGTTCCCAGGCACTACTTCCTGTCCTGCTCTTCCCTGCGCTGAATTTGTGCCATAGACTGTATAAAACCATAGACTGTTTAAAACCATAGACTGTTTAAAACTATAGACTGTATAAAACTATAGACTGTATAAAACCATAGACTGTATAAAACTATAGACTGTTTAAACCATAGACTGTATAAAACTATAGACTGTTTAAACCATAGACTGTATAAAACTATAGACTGTTTAAACCATAGACTGTATAAAACTATAGACTGTATAAAACTATAGACTGTTTAAAACCATAGACTGTTTAAAACCATAGACTGTATAAAACTATAGATAAAACCATAGACTGTTTAAAACCATAGACTGTATAAAACTATAGACTGTATAAAACCATAGACTGTTTAAAACCATAGACTGTTTAAAACCATAGACTGTTTAAAACCATAGACTGTATAAAACTATCGACTGTATAAAACATGGACGTAGTCTCCATGACGTCACCCGTCTGTTACTGCAGCTCCGTTTTGAGGCTAAACCGGCCATAATGGAATTGGGACGAGTGACGAGTGCCCAAACTCACAGCCTTTGGGCACCCGTCAGTCACGTGATCTGAGCTATGGCTCTGATTGGGTAAGTTCTCCATCCTAATATCTTCCAAACGGCTGAGTTAGAAAAAAATTCACCCCCCTCACAGTGTGAGCCGTTAACAAAATTAGTGATCCAGATGGGAGACAGAGTTTGTACCAGGCTTTAAACATGCTAATTTCTGTTCTTTTGGCTTTTTTTGGCTTGGTGTGTACGTGACTTCCGGTACTTCTGGTGCCAGCATCAAGTGGTCACTGGAGGAATAGCAGCTTTTTAGCACTTTTGTGTTGTCTCGTTTTTTCAGACCTGAGGTTGCCGCTTGTATAAAACATGGACCTAGTCTCCGTGACGTCACCTGTCTGTCTCTGCAGCTCTGTTTTGAAACAAAACGGCCAGCACGGCCATATTGGACATGGGACAAGTTAAGTGTGCCCAAACTCACAGTCATTGGGCGCCCTTTAGTCACATGATCTGAGCTTTGCCTCTGATTGGGCAGGCTCCTGATCTCAGGATCGTTCAAACTGCTGAGTTGGAGAAAAATCACCCCTGTACAGTGTGTGCCTTTAGTGACATTAGTGATTCATTTTGGCTCTGAAAACGTCGTTGTTTGGCTTTGTGTGTAGGTGACTTCTGGTACTTCTGGAGCCAGCCTCAAGCGGTCAATCAAGAAACAGCAGCTTTTTAGCTGTCCCACATTTTCAGACCAGGTTGTTACTTGATTTATGCATCACAGCTGCGTCATCCAGCAGAAAAATAAAAGCTGTGTATTACTTGCGTCTTGCCGGACCGCAAAAAAATGGAGGGAGTGTGAGTTGATGCATTGACTTGAATGGATCTTATTTGATTTGTTGCCATGACGCAGCAGAGAGGGAATGCAGATGGATGTGATGGTGCACTCGGACACTCACGTAGGTGTGACCACTGTGGCTCCACCTCCTGTGTTTTCTTCCTGTGGACTGATCTGTCTGCTGTTATGAACTCTGCCTCTTCCTCTCTGTTTCCAGTGGACTGCATTGACCCCAGTTGTTCTGCTCATGGCGTGTGTATCCACGGCGAGTGTCANACACCAGGTTTATTTAATCTGAGCGGGTCGATACTAATCTACTGTTTTCTGGTTGGACACACACATGTATGCACGCACACACACAGGCAGGCATAGAGTTTGTTTGTATGTCATCAAAAAGAGCATGAAGTGTGCACATGCTGCGTTTACGTGCAAGTAACCAAATCAGTTTCTGATCAGTTCAGTCCTCGGTCACATTAATCCTCTGAGCCAGAGTTTATTAAAGAGGCACATCCAGAATGAGTTTACCTCAAACAACACAACCTGTGTGTGTGTGTGTGTGTGTGTGTGTTGTAACATGCCGCCCCTCCGGTCTCTATTACCTGGTGGCAGTGGATAAGATGGTTATGTCATGAGGCCTGAAGCTCGGTGGGTTGTCTCCCTCTCACCTGCGTCTGGAGAGGAGGAAGTTTTGCGTGTAGCACCTCAACAAGTGGCAGTTTGACCGTCAAATAGTCGGGGGAGGTTATCCCTCATTTTGGACAGAATCTGCAGGATTACGCTGTTGATCAGTTGTTCAGTGGCTGGAGCCAGGTGATACTCTACAACTTTTCCTCATTGGAGGTGCTGTGAGTAAACACATGGGAAAATGAAAACCCTGAACCAAACTGAACTTTTTTTCTTCCCCTCTGGAGGTTTTTTTTTTTTATTTAAAAGGTAAACTGGGTTTTTGTTTTTGGAACAAGAAAGTGAACAACTAAATTAAAAAACCTCATCATGAGGACAACTAAGACTGTGATGGAAAACGGCTAGACTTGTTCACTGTAGTTTGTTTATCAGCAGACATAGAGGGATCAGATAGTTTTTAATAGTGCACAAAAGGCGATGTTACACTGTCAGGATTTTAGCCTCCCCTTCTGAGGAACAGATATTCTCTAAAATTATTTTCTTTGTTGTTCAATTGTTTCTAAATAAAAGCACCAGCCTTCTTGTTAAAGATCCCTCTTTTTCATGGCATTCCTCTGAGCTGTTTCAGCGTCTGCATTTGAATATGCAAATGAGGTCGACCTCTCCCCGCCTCTTTCAGGAAGTGCTTTATGCTGACTCGACTGAGAGAGCAACTCTCATGTCCCGCTCTATCACATCTACTGATGTTTGTGTTGAAAAAGACAGTCACATGTGCAAAGCTGATCTACTAACAGAGTTAAGACGTGTGTCTCATATGAGAAAAACAGCTTGATCCATATAGAGTCTCCTTCATGAACGTTCATCTTTGTAGAGCTGACAGAGTGAGCACATTATAATGTCAGCAGCTATGATGTCATTACTTCACAGGTGTTTCCTTTGTGCTGATTAAAAGACTTAAACATCCATATTAAATATCTGAGACAGTGTAACTGTGATGGTGCGAAGTTATATCTGCGCGATTAAGTCCAAGATCAAAATAAATCTCAGCTGAGTCTTGACTCCTGAAGTGTCATTTTTATCACAAGAACACAGAAGACTGGCTGATTCTGCTGTGCAGCTGATATCTAGAGCACATGAGGAGGTTTATCTGTATTTGATATTGACTGTGTAGTTCCACACAGGAAGCTACAGGAGGAGGAGGAGGAGGAGCAACTGGCAGACGTGGTTGTGTCACTTTGTTCTGGTGTGTGTGTTTCTGGTGGTGACATGAAAACCAAGTGGCAACCTCCGGTCTGAAAAAATGAGACAACACTGAAGTGCTAAAAAGCTGCTGTTCCTCCAGTGGCCGCTTGAGGCTGGCTCAGGAAGTATCGTTAGTCACATACAAATGAAGAAAAAAGGCCGTTTTCAGAACAGAAATGATCGTATTTAAAGCCTGGTACAAACTCTGTCTCCCGTCTGGATCGCTTATTTCGCTAACGCCACACACGTGAATTGTTTTCTAATTCGGCCGTTTGGAAGGTATTAGGATGGAGAGCTTGCCCAATCAGAGCCACAGCTCAGATCACGTGACTGACGTGCGCCCAATAGCTGTGAGTTTGGGCACTCGTCACTCATCCCATTTCCAATATGGCCGTGCCCACCGTTCAGCCTCAAAACGGAGCTGCAGTAACAGACGGGTGACGTCACGGAGACTACGTCCATGTTTTATACAGTCTATGGGTTTATCTATAGTTTTATACAGTCTATGGTTTTATCTATAGTTTTATACAGTCTATGGTTTTATACAGTCCATGGTTTTATCTATAGTTTTATACAGTCTATGGTTTTAAACAGTCTATGGTTTTATACAGTCTATGGTTTTATACAGTCTATAGTTTTATACAGTCTATAGTTTTATTGTCAGATACCAAAATATGTCAGATACCAAAATATGTCAGATAGGTTTTATACAGTCTATAGTTTTATGCAGTCTATGGATTTATACAGTCTATAGTTTTATACAGTCTATGGATTTATACAGTCTATGGTTTTATACAGTCTATGGTTATATCTATAGTTTTATACAGTCTATGATTTTAAACAGTCTATGGTTTTATACAGTCTATAGTTTTATACAGTCTATGGTTTTATCTATAGTTTTATACAGTCTATGGTTTTATACAGTCTATAGTTTTATACAGTCTATAGTTTTATACAGTCTATGGTTTTATACAGTCTATAGTTTTATACAGTCTATAGTTTTATACAGTCTATGGTTTTATACAGGCTATAGTTTTATACAGTCTATGGTTTTATACAGTCTATGGTTTTATACAGGCTATAGTTTTATACAGTCTATGAACAAAAACCTGCTTGACTTCAAAACAGCTGCTTAAGGAGAGATTTTCAGAAAAAGGGAGCTAGTGAAGAGAGGAGAAGATGGATATTTTAAATGTTAGGGGGTATTGAAGACACGCCTGGGGACCTTTATTTATGTTAGTAACCCATATAAAAATGTTTTTTGCATAATATGGCACCTTTAGATACAAACTCATCTTGACACAGTTAGTCTTATTTTGAAAGTCACAGACTCTTTACAATGGTTCCCAGGCACTACTTCCTGTCCTGCTCTTCCCTGCGCTGAATTTGTGCCATAGACTGTATAAAAACCATAGACTGTTTAAAACCATAGACTGTTTAAAACTATAGACTGTTTAAAACTATAGACTGTATAAAACCATAGACTGTATAAAACCATAGACTGTTTAAACCATAGACTGTATAAAACTATAGACTGTATAAAACTATAGATAAAACCATAGACTGTTTAAAACCATAGACTGTATAAAACTATAGACTGTATAAAACCATAGACTGTATAAAACCATAGACTGTTTAAACCATAGACTGTATAAAACTATAGACTGTATAAAACTATAGACTGTATAAAACCATAGACTGTTTAAAACCATAGACTGTATAAAACCATAGACTGTATAAAACTATAGATAAAACCATAGACTGTTTAAAACCATAGACTGTATAAAACTATAGACTGTATAAAACCATAGACTGTTTAAAACCATAGACTGTTTAAAACCATAGACTGTATAAAACTATAGACTGTATAAAACATGGACGTAGTCTCCGTGACGTCACCCGTCTGTTACTGCAGCCCCGTTTTGAGGCTAAACCGGCCATAATGGAATTGGGACGAGTGACGAGTGCCCAAACTCACAGCCTTTGGGCACCCGTCAGTCACGTGATCTGAGCTGTGGCTCTGATTGGGTAAGTTCTCCATCCTAATATCTTCCAAACGGCTGAGTTAGAAAAAAATTCACCCCCCTCACAGTGTGAGCCGTTAACAAAATTAGTGATCCAGATGGGAGACAGAGTTTGTACCAGGCTTTAAACATGCTAATTTCTGTTCTTTTGGCTTTTTTTGGCTTGGTGTGTACGTGACTTCCGGTACTTCTGGTGCCAGCCTCAAGTGGTCACTGGAGGAATTGCAGCTTTTTATCACTTTTGTGTTGTCTCGTTTTTTCAGACCTGAGGTTGCCGCTTGTATAAAACATGGACCTAGTCTCCGTGACGTCACCTGTCTGTCTCTGCAGCTCTGTTTTGAAACAAAACGGCCAGCACAGCCATACTGGACATGGGACAAGTTAAGTGTGCCCAAACTCACAGTCATTGGGCGCCCTTTAGTCACATGATCTGAGCTTTGCCTCTGATTGGGCAGGCTCCTGATCTCAGGATCGTTCAAACTGCTGAGTTGGAGAAAAATCACCCCTGTACAGTGTGTGCCTTTAGTGACATTAGTGATTCATTTTGGCTCTGAAAACGTCGTTGTTTGGCTTTGTGTGTAGGTGACTTCTGGTACTTCTGGAGCCAGCCTCAAGCGGTCAATCAAGAAACAGCAGCTTTTTAGCTGTCCCACATTTTCAGACCAGGTTGTTACTTGATTTATGCATCACAGCTGCGTCATCCAGCAGAAAAATAAAAGCTGTGTATCTGAACGCAGAACGGCCTGGCGTTTTTTTACCTCCCTCACACTCAACTACGTAACTGAACTTACCTAGAATAAACTAAACAACGGTACTGCGTCGTCTCTCCCTTACGTCTACCTACACTACCACGTGAGCCTGTGAGTGCATCCACACTGGTGACACCGAGGTGGAGGACACAAAAGAAGGACACCTGACTAGACAGACCTGTTATGAACTCTGCCTCTTCCTCTCTGTTTCCAGTGGACTGCATTGACCCCAGTTGTTCTGCTCATGGCGTGTGTATCCACGGCGAGTGTCACTGTCAGCCCGGCTGGGGAGGGGCCAGCTGTGAGATTGCCAAAGCCATGTGTCCGGACCAGTGCTCAGGTCACGGCACCTACAGCGCAGAGACCAGCACCTGTACCTGCGACCAGAACTGGACCGGGCCTGACTGCTCTCTAGGTGAGTGCTGAGTTTGTGTCATGAAAGTTTTTCTTTAGATTCTTAGGTGAGAGGAGGAAATTCTCTGAAAACATTCTGAAACACTTTTCATGGGGTTTGAGAGCTGCATCTCACCAAGCTGAAAGAGTTAATAAAGCCTTATACAGAATCATTAAGAGAGGATAAAGCAGAGCAGCATCAGCATAAAATGAAAACAAAAAAGCAATTACAGAGCAGAGCATAATTAAGATAAGAGCGTCAGAGCTGTGAGCCCGTAGGAGCAGGAATAAAAGACGGGATGCACGGCTTGTAAAACAACTAATAAGACATAAGGTGAGTAAGACAGTCAATTATGCAAAAAGCTGCATCTGTAAACATAATTCTGCAGAGAGATTTAAAGGATGATGGTGCTTTAGCTAAGCTGTGTACTCTCATACAGCTCTGATACCCTGACGGCAAAAACATGTTCACTTTTAGAAGTAAGCAGCCGTTTGAAACGGACGGTAAAACCTCGCCAGAGGAGCTCACGCTGAAACTTGAGAAGAGGCACAAGGTCAGTGACATCACCGCAGGCTAAAACACATTAAGACTTCAGTAAATCCTACAAATCAATTCTTAAACTGACCGGAGGCCAATGAAGAGAAACTAAAATAGAAGTTTCATGGTCTTCAGATTACTAACAGCATGTTGGAGGGCCTGCAGCAGTGGTCGGTAGGAGCTGCAAACAGGAGAGCGGTCTCCTGACAGAGGAAGGAGTCAGAGAGCAACCTAGCGGACAGCGTGAAGACACAGCTCAGAGAGGCTGCAGATTTAAGTTCTGTGATAAGAGGAGAGAGGCAGTCGATTTCCAAGACAAGAAAACTTTTCCAAGGCAAGACAGCCGCATGCACCAAGCATTTTGATGAGTATTTCAGCTTGGAGAGAAACTTCCTGCTTTATTTTAGAGTTTATATCACATACGAGTATGAAAATACACTGCAAAACATATCTTAACACATGAATTTGCATAATATCTAGTTATTCACCTTATTAGAGGGTAATGTAACTTGACAAATCCAAGTATAAATAATGTTTAAAGGGGCTGTGAGGACTGTCAGGAAAAGCTGGTGTTCTGCCATGGACAGTTACACCCACTGTAGTGAGGATGTGTCCCCTCCCAAGACGTGCATTTGTTTTGGAGAGCTGATCTACTTTTTAAATCTGTATTACTTTGTTCAGGACATCTTTTACCAGGATGCAAAGCAACAAGGTCATACATTTATTTATTGTTTGAAATGTGACAACAGCCAAACTTTGTGAACTGAGTTTGTAGCGCAGTTAAGTAGCGAGCTACGCTGAGCACGACTCACAGCTCTGAGACCTGTCTGTAACATGTAACGTTAGTGAATCCTGGTTGTGTCCTACCAGTGCTCATCTACCAACTCCAACCTCACCAAGCAGAGCAAACGTAACCTGGCTCTTCATTTTATTGATAGACTCTCAGGTTTGAACAGATCACTGCAGAATAACAGCTGCATGTGGACAGGAATCAACATTAGCACCAACATCTTCGCCCTTGTTTTAGCCTTGAACTTGTGTTCTAGCCTTTTGCCCATGTTCTATCATGCTCCAGTTTATCTTTCTTCTGCTCTTCTGTCTCTTTTCTGTCAGACAGCCCAGCTCCAGTGTCCAATATTATTGCTAAAATAATCACAGAAATTGTTCTTAGCGTAGAAAAAAACAGCTCTTACTGCTGAACCTCGTCAACCAGCGTGGTGTTGTCTTGAGGTCTTAACGTGCCGTGAATCAATCTGGTCCTTTCCGCTCTGATTAGGAAGCTGGTAGATGATAACATTTAGAAATAGCCTATTTTCATTCTGATAATCTCATTTTAAGTTGTACATTATGATCAGATATAAATCTAGAAATAATAATATCAAGATCACTATGGAGGTCCTCAAAGGTACCTGCCAACCATCCATCTTCCACTGATTATCAGGGCCAGGGCGGCGGGGGCAGCACCATCATCAGTGGCAGTGGACCAGTGGCACCTGTCTCTGGCCACTAGGGGGATTGCTCCTCTAGGGGGGTACAGGGATTTACCAGGCCAGCCAAGAGATATAACCCCTCCAACATGTCTTGGGTCTAACCAGGGGTCTCCCCCCAGTGAGCCACCTCATCTGGCTCCTCTTGATGTGAAGGAGCAGCAGCTCTGCTCCGAGCCTCTCCTCCTCTCCTGAGTGTCTGAGCCCCAACACCCTGTGGGCAAAAGCTCAGTTCAGCTGCTTGTATCCACAGTCTTATTCTACTGGTCTCCACCCTCAGCTCGTGACCATAGGTGAGAGTTAGAACGTAGCTTCACCCTCAAATTAGGAGCCTGATCCTCCGGCTCAACTCCCTCTCTCACACTGGATTGAGCAGCAGTCAGAGGTGGGGGCCTTGGAGGCCTGATCCCCAGTGACAGGCTGACTCACTGACAAACTGGCTCATAGGGACCTGGGCTTATTAAAAGTCAGAAATATTTAATCCCCCATATAGAGTAAAATCAAGCTGTAGTTCCTCTAAAAACACTTTCATGAAAAGGTTCCTGAATTGAAAGATAATGAAATTATTTTTAAAAACCTGTTCTGCTTGTTGACTTGTTGTTCACTGATGTCGTTGAGTTGGGATGTTATGAAAAAGAATATAGTTCATCCTGAAGCGTCTTTGTGAAGAATTTTCTTTGATACGTTTTATATCTCCAACTGCTGCCAGGGGTGTTGGTGTTGGATGAAGTTGTAGATGCTGAAACAGACATGTTTTTCATTTACCACAGCAAAGATTCTTTAAGAGGGATTCTTGAAACTGTTGAAATGTGTTTCATAAGAGCCTAATGACACTTTGTCAGGCCTGGTTGAGCTGTGAGATACACAGGGGTTGGGGGCTTTGTCCACAGGGGGTTCCAAAGCAGACATGAATGGGAGGTTTGTTTCAGTGTGTTTCAGTGTGTTGTGGCTGCCTGTGGTTGTTTCTCCTTAATACTACAGACACTCTGAGATATACAGAGTCATAGAATGCTTTAAGCTTCCTCACCTAAATTTACAGTTTAAGGTGGATGAGCAATGATTAGAATAAGAACTTTGTCATCACTAACATTCATCATGCTCTCTCCAGAATAAAGCCACTGGCATTGCAGACAAAATACAGTCACAGTGAATCAGTGTTGACATAATTCATTGTAAGTAAATGAGTAAATAAGTCATTGGAAGTGAATGTTAAGATGATTTGAAGGAAAACAGTATTTATGATTTAGAGCTGGCACAAACGCTGGAACTCAAGCAAAACACCACAAACAACCTCCCACCAACATCAGCGGGAGGGGTCAACTTCACAAATTGTGCTCCAGCTGGCCAGCATCCAGTGAACAGCGCAGGATTGGAAATTATAGTGGACCTTGATAAAGAGCTTGTGTTTCCCCCCAAAATAGTGACTACAATACCCCAGTGAGACCCTTTATGTATTAACACTAAACTACTAATCTTCATTGTCATCACTAGGTCATTGTCAGTATGGCATTGCCTATTTAACTACAAACATAGTTACGACATAGTTATAAACATATATCCATCCATTTTCTCAACGACTTATTCTGTTCAGGGTCACAGGTGGCTGTAGCCTAAGGCTGCATGTTTCAGCCTAATCCAGCACCTCAATACTTTTTTGGCTTTATCCTGATACAAGATCTACAGCTCTGGAAAAAATGAAGAGACCACTGCAGTTTTTCAGAAATCAGCATCTCTACATATTTGGAAATGTGACTCAAACAAAGACCTATAAATAGCAAAATCAGAGTCTCTGAAAAATTTGCAGTGGTCTCTTCATTTTTTTCCAGAGCTGTTATATCTCAATATTTTGATTGCTATTGTAAATCTTCAAATTCAAAGTTCAATTCAACCATTTGATTAATAAAATGACACTAGCACAATGATTCAAACTGACATTTCACCCAGATTTATAAACTTTGCAGCCAAAAAGGGAAAAATTAATATCAGGTTAAATTTAGCAAAGCATTTGTTCCAAACCACACTTTATGTAGTTTTTTTTTTTTTGGTTCTAGTAAATATTTCATTCAAATTTATTCACCTGGCTAAATTTATAATACAACTGTCTCATTAGATTTCTGAAATCACAACATGAAGAGCAAATCAAATTTGAAAATAACATGAACTAAAGTTGAGGATGACTTGTTCTTACTTCTCTTGCCATGAATCAACTACCTGAATATTGTTGGTCAAGCTGAAAAGACTGTTTGTAACTTCTGTCTCTGAGTGTGGGCTCTGGCTGTAGTTTGGGGATTCTCCTCCTTCCTCTGTTTACTTTGCAGCTCAGAGTTTTATTTTTGGTCTGTTATCAGACATTTGTATACGTTTGTGGTGATGTTGCAAAACTTTATTTTCCAAAAACATCTCAGCAAAAAACCCAACCTGCGACTGATGAGAGATGCTCTTTCCACTGATTGAAATTTGCTTCTCTGGAGAGTAAGCCGTGGAGAAAAAACTTGATGTGCTAGAAAAAAACTGACTACAGTTTGAAATCAGCATGCCAATTTTAGTTATAATCAGCATAAAAATCCAACTTGACATTTGGTGGGGTCCCTGCTCCATCTGTCCACTTGTGAGAGAGTCCGCGGTCTAAAAGTGTTGATGATCCAGGCCTTACACTGAATGCTACTGTCAGGAGTTTCTGCCTGGAAGAACTGAAACATCTAGTTCCATTAGCTTTATGAAGAGCTTTACTGTGTATTAAAAAGAGTGAAATCTCCCACTGGAATAACCTCAGGCTTTTTGAAGATATAGAAATCTCAGAAACAGAATTTTAATTTTTACACCTGCTTCAGGGGTTGTGGTGAGAGTAGGATCTGAGTGCCTTAATGTTGTTTTTCTATGGGATTATTGGTGTTGTTTTCCTTAAATGTGTCCTTGTTTGTGTGTGTGTGTGTGTGTGTGTGTGTGTGTGTGTGTGTGTGTGTGTGGGGGGCGTGGGTGGGTATTATGGGGAACAACAGTCACACTCACTTTCAGAGACACCTTGAAGTGGACACTTCTTTGGTCCCTTGCTGGCCATTTGAGAATATTCAGTGTGGGGTACAGGCTTCATGCTTTGAAACAAAATGCTTCTTCTACTTCAGCAGCTTCAGATTGAAGCTGCTGAAGCTTCTAATGATGATGTTTGGTGAGCTGCAGGAAGAAGAGCTGCTGATTCCAGGTCAGGGAAGGGTTGTGGTCATGGACAAAGAAACCATAACTGCTGGTCAGCAGGAAAGAAGTAAACTCAGCGGTTACTGTTGACCTCTGCCTTCACCCTGACCTCACCCATTCAGACTTTTCCGGTTCAGTGGAATCATTCTGCGTTATTTCTGTCCCAGCATCTGACACACATGAGTCACCATTTACAGCCTGTTCAGGAAAAGAGGGGCTTTTTTTGTCCAGTTATTTTCATATTTTTTGTTTTTGTTGAACAAATAACAAATGTTTGTGGTGCAGGAGAGAGGTAGAGTTAAAGAGAGAGAGGGGAGAGAGAGAAAGTAAGACAAGTGACAGCACTGAAGTAGAAAAAAAAGGTGGAGAAATGCAGATCAGTAACAGATGGCTCGACAAAACAAAGACGAGGGAAGGAGTGTGTGTGTGTGTGTGTGTGTGTGTGTGTGTGTGTGTGTGTTCTCACTTCTATTTTAGTTTCCTTGGGCTCTTGCGCAGTGTATTGTCTTGTCAAAACCATCAAACACACTTCCAATTAGGGACACTCTCCCTCTGAAACACAAACACACATGCTTGGAAAGATTAAATTCAATTACTGGCTCACAAAAATACACACACCTTTTGTGCTTGCTGGCACACAAAACACACATTTATCTTGAGGCTGTGACAGTCTGCTTATCTGATACAACACCACCATGACACTAGGGTGTGTATTCAGAGTATGTTGGAAGTCAGTGACAGATACGTCAAAGTCAGCTCAGCACATGAAGCTGCTGTTTGCTGTAGATGTTGAAATACACGCCCCTACTTACTTTAAGTGATGTTGTTTGTCAGTGTTTCTTAAGTTCATACACACTCACATTTATCAAACCTGTGTATGATCAAAAAGTGGGTGTACGCTAACACCCACACACAGATCAGTGTTCATCAATCTGGACATGAAGAGAGGGAGCACTAAAACCCCTCACCAGGTCTGAGTTTGTGTGCACAGGTCTGATGTCAGAGGAGAGCGTGGTGTGGAGAAGAAAGTCAGTGTGTGAAGAAGAACTATTGCGTCATGTGAGTGCAGAGCGTTTCAGGCAGGTTCACAGATCAATATTTAGACAGTTCAATTGGATATAGCAACAGCTGATTTTTTCATGTCACAAATGTGTTTTTCCTATAACAGTTTACTGTAAAAGTCGGAGAGGCTGTTTACAGTGGTTACAAACACTTCCATGTCTGCAGTAAAGTTTGCAGAGAACATTCAGAGGAGGGTCAAACTTTTAGAGTATATTTTTTTAAGAAGCTGTATTGATCACAGCATTTACAATACGATTACTGATTCACCACAAACAATGTCATCATATGGACTGAACTGTGCACAGAAGTGAACTACTCAGTAACAAAAGACATTTATTTACATGCGATCACAGCTACTGATCTAGTTTGGTGGAATAAATAACTGCAGCACTTCCATCTACCAGTGCGTAATTGCACACACAAGACTCACTTGTTGGCCAGACTCCAGAATGACACAAATAAGTCAATAAATGAGTTTTTAGGTTGAACGGTTTGCAGTCCTAATGTTTTATTATCTACATTTGACAGTTTCATGTGTTCATGTTACTTCTGCCTTCTCCCTTCATGTCGTGGATTCTGTGGGTTACTATTGGTGAGGTGGGCTGAACCTTGAATAATTGGGGGGGTGTTCTTTAAACTAGGGTTGTTTTCAGCTACCAGATTTATCAACACCTGATAGAGCGTTCGCTGTGATTGGCCCTTGTACACATGTTCCATAAACCACACGTGAAGATTGCTGTAAGTTTGTTTTTACACCCAAATATGTGCCAATTCCCACGCAAGATTGATAAATGAGGGCCACTCAGTGAGACCAGTTTCTCCAGTTTGGCTCTTTTTGTTTCTCATTCCAAGTACAAGGAGCAAACTGACCCATGTCAGGTCTGACCTGAGGAACAGACAGTGAGAAAAGATCCTGGGATTGAGGCGAATAGATCCCTGAACTCCTCAGTCAGATGAACGAGGGCAGCTGACGAAGGGTGAATGTGTGAAAGAACCTTTTTTCTCCATCACTCATTTCTTTGACTCACCTGTCTTAAGCTGTGTGTGTGTCTCACACACTCTCCCGCTACAATACTGACATCAGAGCAAAGTTCTGATTGGCTGACAATCTGGAGCAATGACGAAGCGTTTAGCTGCTCTAGGATTTCTTGGTCTTCTGAAAGCGTACTGTGAGGTTGAAAACTGAAAATGTATCTTTATAGATCTTCATTCTTACTGAGACAGAGTTAATCAAAACATTAGCTCAGGTCAGTTTGTGCAGAACATGAGCAATCTGTTCCATTCAGGAAACAAAGAATCAATGGTTATAAAGAAAAGGAGGTAAAACACTGCAGTGAATGTTTCTTTATTTGATTTAGAGTATAGAAAAGTCCAGCCTAGGGCTAAACACTGCTTTTTAGACACTGCTCAGTCTGTGAGAGCTTATCTCATCACAAATACACAATTTAGCTCTCATACCAGAGTTTATTCAGCAGAGAAACAAAGAGCTCTTTAAGGATCAGAGTTTAGTTCAGGACACACACACACACACACACACACACACACAGGTCCAGGTGAAGTAAGGACAGGCTTTTGGTCCCCGGCTGTTAATTGATTTTTTAATTTATATCTCATTAAAGAGTGTGGACAGCTCATTATGTTTAGAGGACAATCACCTCTATCGGAGCTGCACACACTGCACTGTCTGCTGCTTCTTATACAGCGCCCACTTTAGTGCATATTCAATGCAGCATGAGCATAACTCAACACTGGGATTATAAATGTTTATTCATGAATAACTGTAAATGCATTTATCAGAGGGAGAGAGGTAGAGAGGTGATAAATGAAGACAAGGTGGTGATTCTGATGATGTACTTTGGGTGTTTTCAGGGTGAACTTGGATTCTGCATTAAACCATTGCCATCACTTCACCTAAAAAAAAAAAGAAAAAAAAAAGAAACAGTCTCAAGGCAGCTTTAAAGTTTGGTGAAAAAAAGACCCTCCTAACCTCTAAACCTGCACAGTTTATTTATTTTTGAACACAAACTGAAGAAGGGACTTATCCACTTTAAAATCCAACTGACATAGAGTCTCGAACCTGGGCTAGCCCTGGGTCTGCATCCCCGCCAACACTCCTAATTTTGCTGATTGCCAGGGTAACAACCAAGCGACAACCTGGTCTGAAAGATCAGACAGTTCTAAAGTTCTGAAATCTGCTGTTTGTCCAGTGACGGCCTGAAGCTGGAAGTAACGGGAGTCACACACTCACCAAACCATCAAAAAGACGTGTTCACAGCAGAAATGAACATGTTTACAGCCTGGTCAAAAAACATGTCTCCCCTCATAGTTGCTAATTTGTTAACAGCACAGATCATGTGACTGATGAGTGCCTAACCCTAACCCTAACCCTAAACCTATGTGTGTGTGTGTGTGTGTGTGAAGATTCATCATCTCTCATTTTCATCAGGATGCACCAGCCATTTTGCTTCAAAACTGTTGCAGAAACAGACGGGTGATGTCGTGGATGCTACGTCCATCTTTCCTTCACTCTTTGGGGACAAGCATCCAAGCATTTTTGTACAGAAGCCCTTAAAGGCCATGTTTTACTAGAATATATTTGCTTAGTTTTCTCGAGCCAGCGACTTATTTTTCTTCATTATCTCGAGAAAACAAAGCTTGGTTTCTCAGGATGATTTCTTATGCTACCCACCCTTCAAAACTGCACTAATGCTGCAGTCAAATTTCTGATGCATGTTGATGTATTTCAAAAACTAACAGGGATCCTATAGGCAGAAAAGATTTGATTTCCATCCATGGGTTTGTAAGATTAGTCATTTGCCAAGAGAACCATATTTCCACATTGCCACTGAAGGCATCATGGACACGCCCAGTAACACTTGGTCCACAGGGGCGACAGAATGTGAAATCTGCATGGTGCAACTGCATTTATTCAGAGCACAAAAGGTGTGGCCGCAGACAAATCGACAAGTTTTCGAAGAGTTTTTTAGACCTCTTGGGTTGTGGAGATGTCTAAACATTTGTCTGCAGTTTGTTATCTTTGATCACAGCTGTTTGTGCATGATGTTGTTCCAGTTTGCACCTGCCTTTCACACGTGCTAAATAAAAATGTTAAAAAAGCGGCTGCAAACTGTTCCAGGTTTGATAAATCACTTTGCGGGTGCTAGATGATCACATCTGCATCTTCTCCACCCAGAATTTTGTGTGTTCTGGTGATCTGCGTGTACTCTACGTATTCATGAAGGCAGACAGGCTAAATNCTGCTCAGTCTGTGAGAGCTTATCTCATCACAAATACACAATTTAGCTCTCATACCAGAGTTTATTCAGCAGAGAAACAAAGAGCTCTTTAAGGATCAGAGTTTAGTTCAGGACACACACACACACACACACACACACACACAGGTCCAGGTGAAGTAAGGACAGGCTTTTGGTCCCCGGCTGTTAATTGATTTTTTAATTTATATCTCATTAAAGAGTGTGGACAGCTCATTATGTTTAGAGGACAATCACCTCTATCGGAGCTGCACACACTGCACTGTCTGCTGCTTCTTATACAGCGCCCACTTTAGTGCATATTCAATGCAGCATGAGCATAACTCAACACTGGGATTATAAATGTTTATTCATTAATAACTGTAAATGCATTTATCAGAGGGAGAGAGGTAGAGAGGTGATAAATGAAGACAAGGTGGTGATTCTGATGATGTACTTTGGGTGTTTTCAGGGTGAACTTGGATTCTGCATTAAACCATTGCCATCACTTCACCTAAAAAAAAAAAGAAAAAAAAAAGAAACAGTCTCAAGGCAGCTTTAAAGTTTGGTGAAAAAAAGACCCTCCTAACCTCTAAACCTGCACAGTTTATTTATTTTTGAACACAAACTGAAGAAGGGACTTATCCACTTTAAAGTCCAACTGACATAGAGTCTCGAACCTGGGCTAGCCCTGGGTCTGCATCCCCGCCAACACTCCTAATTTTGCTGATTGCCAGGGTAACAACCAAGCGACAACCTGGTCTGAAAGATCAGACAGTTCTAAAGTTCTGAAATCTGCTGTTTGTCCAGTGACGGCCTGAAGCTGGAAGTAACGGGAGTCACACACTCACCAAACCATCAAAAAGACGTGTTCACAGCAGAAATGAACATGTTTACAGCCTGGTCAAAAAACATGTCTCCCCTCATAGTTGCTAATTTGTTAACAGCACAGATCATGTGACTGATGAGTGCCCTAAACCTATGTGTGTGTGTGTGTGTGTGTGTGTGTGTGTGTGAAGATTCATCATCTCTCATTTTCATCAGGATGCACCAGCCATTTTGCTTCAAAACTGTTGCAGAAACAGACGGGTGATGTCGTGGATGCTACGTCCATCTTTCCTTCACTCTTTGGGGACAAGCATCCAAGCATTTTTGTACAGAAGCCCTTAAAGGCCATGTTTTACTAGAATATATTTGCTTAGTTTTCTCGAGCCAGCGACTTATTTTTCTTCATTATCTCGAGAAAACAAAGCTTGGTTTCTCAGGATGATTTCTTATGCTACCCACCCTTCAAAACTGCACTAATGCTGCAGTCAAATTTCTGATGCATGTTGATGTATTTCAAAAACTAACAGGGATCCTATAGGCAGAAAAGATTTGATTTCCATCCATGGGTTTGTAAGATAAGTCATTTGCCAAGAGAACCATATTTCCACATTGCCACTGAAGGCATCATGGACACGCCCAGTAACACTTGGTCCACAGGGGCGACAGAATGTGAAATCTGCATGGTGCAACTGCATTTATTCAGAGCACAAAAGGTGTGGCCGCAGACAAATTGACAAGTTTTCGAAGAGTTTTTTAGACCTCTTGGGTTGTGGAGATGTCTAAACATTTGTCTGCAGTTTGTTATCTTTGCAGTGTCGACAAACACGTACTACAACAAGGTCAAACGTGGACGGAAAGTGTGCACGATTTATTTTTACAATTTTTTCGCCGACGTTTGACAAGGTCCAAACTATTTAGTGAAACGCCCACGATCTTGATCACATCTGCATCTTCTCCACCCAGAATTTTGTGTGTTCTGGTGATCTGCGTGTACTCTACGTATTCATGAAGGCAGACAGGCTAAATGGATGAGGCGTGCTGTTTTCCTCACATGAGAGACACAGTCCACGTCTGAACCCTGTTAGTAGATCAGCTTTGCGTACACAATCCAGTTTGCACGTGTTTTTGTACACTCAAACCAATAGTAGATCAGGCCCTTTGTCTGTAAACCTGAAGTTTAGTTTTGAGGCAGCTGCTTTTGAATACAGTATGTTTTTCCTCCATCCTGTCCAGTCTTTTATCCTGTGTGAAAATGTGTTTGAAATCAAATATGTTATTTACTGACCCATCAGTGACCCTCAGCTGAAATATGATCCTGAGAATATTACCACTCATGTTTTTCTCTCTGCCTGCTCAGTGTCTCTTTTGTTCTAATTATACTTGAATCAGGTGTTTTGATCCACACTTTTTTGAACAGTATTGGAAAGACATTTACTGTTCGTCGTTCTCTTCTTGCAGAAGTGTGTGAGGTGGACTGTGGCAGCCACGGCGTCTGTTATGGTGGTGTGTGTCGGTGTGAGGAGGGCTGGACGGGAACTTTGTGTGAGCAGAAGGCCTGCCACCCCATGTGCAGCAAGAACGGTGTGTGCAAGGAGGGCAAGTGTGAGTGTGACCAGGGGTGGACTGGAGAGCACTGCAACATCGGTGAGTAGATCTCTGACACACACACACACACACACACACACACACACACACACACACAGTGCAGATGTGAGTGGAGGAAGAGGACATACCAGTGAGAATAAGATAAAGATGTTTCATGTTGTAATTGGTGGATGTATCATGCCTTGAGCACTACTTCTTAGCAGTGTCACAAATGGTACTTTGTACTTGGTTGATAGTACATCATTGTTGTCTGGAATAGTGATGGCAACAAGATGTGGTTTACAACCTTTGCACTGGGACATGTAAACTTTCTCTCCCAACTGAAGGTTTTTATCAACCCTCTCAACAATGAAATGATAAATGTATCCCAGCGTGGAGTTAAGACCCTTTGATGACTTTGAGATGATACGTGATCTTCTCTCTCCAAAAATCATCTCTCTCAATGTTCATTGTTTGTCTAACTGAGTAGAGGGTTAACCCTTACCCTGCTTTGCCATAAGTCAATCGTCCTTTAGAGTCAGTCATGGTTGGCAATTTTTCTGGGAATACCGCTACAGCCTATCAGGAAATCATCAGCAGTATCTGTTGGCCACATTAAAAGAAAAGTCATCACACCAGGTGGTTTCAGTGTCAGGTTACTCCCAGAGCCACGTGAAAGCAGTGGAAACATGTATGCTGCTTGTGAAGAGAGAGCAGACACTAATGGAAGAATTGTTGCCCAAAAACAAAAAAATGTGATCGAACACGACAGATCAGAGCGATCAAGAGAGAAGGTATGAGATGGAGATAAGAATCTTATGTTTCCTGGAGAAACAGAGACAGTCCATTCAAAGACTGACTCATTCAGATTCAGGGGCAGATCAGGAGTGAGCACAGGGGTGGTCCTGTCATATGAGGTCAATGAACATGAACATGAGCAGGAGGAGACATCATTTTAATATTTTTAGGCTGTAAGTAGGTTTGATGTTTTTCATCCGAGGTTTTTAGATGAAGTTTTAGCTGAACTTCTCCATCACCCCTTTCTGGTCTGATTCTGGGGTTTTAACCTCCATGTCTTTTCCACAGTCACCTGGAAAGATAACCACAAGTTAGCATGTCAGCTCATCTAGAGTTCTTAGTTTTTAAAGTTAAATTCAGTGTCAGTAAGTCCTGTTACCAGGTGAAGGATGGCAGTGAGATAGTGATCCACTGTAGAGCAGCTTGGTTCTCAGTCCCTCTTCCCTTTTTTTTTTTTTTTGCTTTAACATGTCTGAAGCACTTTGACTTGCTGGGTACATTTGTTAGGGAGAGACAGAGAATGTGGGGACAACAACAGAAATCCTCAATTACATCAATTGAGGGATTTTAACTTAGAAAGCCAGATAAGCACCAACAAACAGGACAGCAGCAGCTCAGCTCCCAGCCTCTTTGGACTTTAAAAGTGCCACATTATATTTTTGAAAACAGTTAAAAGACATTTGATGCAGAGGTCTGATGTCCCAAAGTCATGAATGTGGCTGTTTTTTCCGGGAAAAAACGGGATCATGAATTTAGGCCTGCTCAAAATCCCTCCTTTTCACTGCAAGCTCTTTTTTTTTCCTGGCCCACATCATAAATGTGTCTGTTTATCTATATTTAATTCTACCCTCCTTTCCTTTTCTAATTGTTTTCAGCAAAGAAAAAGTTGCTGGGGATCGGTAAAGTCTCGGTGTCTGTTCAGAACAACTGAATGAAAATCTTTGAAAAAGCTTTGGTGGATGTTTAAACTTTAAGATCGCTGATTCGCTCGTTTCGCTTATTTCGCTGTCAATCAAAAAGGGATTCAGCCTCAGACAGATCATCCAATCATCAATGGCAGTTTTTCCCGTAGGCCAATGGAAGCCATGCTTACTCAATAAAATATTACATAAAAAGGAAAAATATGAATCATCCCCACTTTGTTGATTTTCCTGAGTTTTTGTCCCTGTGTTGTTGTCAAAACGATCCACATGAACCTCCTCTCTGGGTAAATGTAAGGAACAAAACAGCGCCCCCGCTGCTGCAGTGCGCACAGTGTATTGCGGCTTTGTGAGGCTGTGTGAGACCACTTGCTGTTTGATGGCAGAAGAAGCTTGTTTGGTGCCAATTCTCAGCCCAATTCCAAACAATGCTAGCTGTAATGTTTTCAGAAAACAAATGTGATTCTGTGGCAGCACCAAAAACTTACAAATGTCAAAAACATTTCTTATACATATTTCTCCAGCCTCTGAGATGGTTAATGTCTCAGAATGCACATACTGGCAATAATTGTTGTTGTCCTTAAACATTCATCATCTTTTTATTACAACAAAGCAGAGAAAAAAATGAAGCACCTTACTATTTTCTGATTGACAAATTATTTTCTACTTTTATTCACGAACAATAATATTGGTTTCAGTGGTTGTGTGTTCTTCTTGATTAATTTTGGATAAGCTGCTTTTCTATATAAACAGTATCAATATTGGTATTGATATTGGCAATACTGGTCAGATATTTACTCAGTATTGGATGGATAATACATTTTGCAGGTGTCAAACTCATTTTCATCAAGGGCCACATAGGCATGACTGTTCCCCTCAAAGGGCCAGATGTAACTTTATGGCAGTATAAATGTAGCGAAGTGTAACAAAATGTAATGTAAAATAAATGCAACTACTCATTAATGTTAAAAGACTTGGAAGACTGCACTGTGAAAACACTGCAATCTAATTGTGGGAAGCCACCACTTTGCATGTAACGTGATGGGCATTCATAATTGGAAATGTAGTTCATGGTCAATGTGGGGCTGCAGAATATGGCCTTAAACCAATATCTCAATTATTTTTGACTATACCGTGATACATAAAATATATCTCAGTGTTTTTATTTTTCCTTTTAATCATTGTATCAATGTTAATTTCAACCCTTTGATGCATAAAATGACAGCAGATTACTAAGTTCGTCTGGAAGGTCAGTCAAAGATTTTAAAGGTCGTTTTTTCCCCTTTAAGTGTTAGTCCAATTCAAATCGTTCGGAAAGTAAAGTTTGGTTTGAAATACATCAATTTATAATAAACAAGGTCACTTTATTAATAAGTCTGAGTTAATCTATTTACATAGTATACTCACAGAGTTACCTAAAGATTTTATACAACTTTTACACTTTGAAAAGAACAAGAGCTCAATTTGAAGGTGACTTAATCCAACTTTCATTTCAATAAAGAAAGTACAAGGATATCGTTGCTTGTGTTGAAAGGACTCTGTTATTGACCTTTGTCTCTGAGTTTGGGCTCAGGCTGTAGTTTAGGGATTTTCCTCCTTGTTTACTTTGCAGCTCTTCTTTTGTTTGCTTTCAGATGTTTTTCTACGTTTGTGGTGATGCTGCAGAACCTAATATTATTTCTTTAAACATCAGAGCTTACAGTCTCTTATATTCAGCTGTAAAATAATGCTAACAATGAGAACAATGAGAAGCAAACACGACAACGTTTAAGTTTCGTACTTAGGTTTGGTATCACTCTCACACACTCTGCACACTCTAACCCCCCCCATTTAAAGTTATAGATGTGTTTTCTTCCATTTCAGGATTTAAAGTAAACTGGACAAAGTCTGAGGCCCTCCCTCTCACATCATACTGCCCTAAATCCCTCCTCCAATCAGGCACTTTTGCTTGGCCCAAGAAAGGCATCAAGTATCTCGGTACAACATTTCCACCTGTGCTGGCTGATTAAATCAAAATAAGTTTTGACCCCTTCTTAGATAGCTTGCAAGCTGATGTGGCACGGTGGTCTCCACTTTATCTTTCCATGTGGGGCATGGTAAATATAATTAAAATTAAAATTAAAGCCGCAAGCGGCGATACACGGGCCCTCGCTCACGTGCGGTCCTCCGAGCATGCGCTCGGAGAACCGCACGAGAGCGACTCCCCGCTCCTCGCCGCTTGCGGCTTTAATTTTAAAAAGCGTCGACCTGTGCGCATGTCTGAACATGCTGCAATCGTTCTCAGTCAGCCACATGGGAGCGAGGGCCGTTCTTTCCTGCATGTGGCTCTACTTTTAAATACATTTATTTCTGTGTTGAATTTAAACATTTTATTGCTTTTATAGTGAAGATTTTTGTGGCTGTGGAATGACCTTGATCCATGTGAAATAAAGAAAAATGGCTCCTTAAAGGTTGCAGACCCCTGCTCATGTGTTTCAGGGTTCAGCTGAAATAGAATAATGACAACATGCAGAGAGCTGCATGGCCACAGCACATTCCTCTGTCTGCTCTCATGTTTCTTCAAGAAGCCTCCCTATGCACTGAAAATAGGTCACACAGCAAAAATGGTCATTTGGCTCCATCTGGTGGCCAAACTCACACAGGCTACCCAAAGATTCAGTTTGGACACTAGATGGAGCTAAAACCCATTTTTGTTGGAGCAAAATGATCATTTTCACAGGTTGCAGAGTTTGACTGGCATGAAAATTAGAAAAAAAGAAATGATTAAAAATCCATAAGACATAGAGTTTATTCCTCTCAGTATGAGGGTGTGTCCAGGGATGAATTTTTGACAGTTTGAATGAAATCTGAAGAAGATTTGGCTAAAAATCAGGGGCTTATTGAGAGTCTGTGGTTCATGAAACCACTTCAGACTTTGACACTTTACAAGAGAAATATCGTTCAAAACAGAAACTTGACCTAATTAACTGAGCTTGTTGAAGATGTTTTAGAAATTTCAAATATAATATCAACATCAAATGGCTGCATGCTCACAGCACAGCCTCCTGCTGCTCTAAAAATGAGTGTCACAATGTCAGAACTGAAAGAAATCACACAGCAAAAATGGTCATTTGACTCCATCTAGTGGCCANACCCTAAAAATCGTCAAATTCCGACTTTTGGGACAAATTTCCGAACTTCCTGTGTAAAATTCAGAGTTTGCCCAAGAGAATTTTTTGAAGGTCGAGGCATGATTGAGGTAGCCAAAAAATTTCAGACTTGTAAGTGAAAGTAGGCGGCGGGGCTACCGTTTTAAGCTAATGCTAAATGCTAGCAACATGTTAGCATTTTTTGAGTGGCAAAATCATAAATTTTTCGCACTTGTCTGGGGGGGTAGGACATGGAGCCGTGCTCTTTATCTCAAGCGAAAGGGGCGAAAATTGGGTTTAAAGGCGCGGAAACAAACAATAATAATCCTTAGCGTTTCAAGAGGGCCTTCGCCCGCCTGTCGGTCGCTCGGGCCCTAATTAACTACTCCCCAAAATGTAACTACTTGTTACAGGCTCTTCCAATTCGCATCCCTCTGCATTATTTTAAGCAGTTCCATCAGATTTGCATTGAATTTCTGTGGGATAAGAAGCGGCCCAGATTCAATCTAAAAAAGCTGCAGATGCCAGTTAATAGAGGAGGCCTGGGTGGACCGAACTTGCTATTTTACCATCATGCTTTCACTCTCAGACATATGGTGCAATGGCTTCAACCCCCAGGTAGAGCTCCTCCCTGGTTTCACCTTGAGCCACGACAAACGTAGGTAGAACGTGGGTGTTTGGAGTGACGTCACTTTGAAAGGGGTGGTATCACTAGTGTGGGTTAAAACAGAGTATAAGTTACCCAAACCTCCTCTCATCGAGTCTAAAAAGTTAAACTGGAAATAGAGGTGTTCAGTCGGTCACAGACCGATATAGGATTCGAGACATATTTGTTTAGGGGTAAAGATTGGAACTCTTGGCTTCAGAGAGGTATCACAGTTCTTGGGGACTTGTATAAGGATGGCACATTAAAATCTTTTGAGGCACTTAAACAGGAATTTAGCCTGCCACAAAGTCAATTCTGAAAGTACCTACAGTCAAGACACCTGATCATTCAAATGCTTGGCTCTCCCTCTATAGCCCCACCTAGTGCTGATATTTTGGAAATGGCCCTCAAAATATTTGGGCATGGCCATGAAGCTGTTGCCTACTACTCCAGGATCCTCAAGGCTTCAGAACTCAGTGGGGGGGTCACTTAAATTGTCATGGGAGGCTGATTTACAGGAGACTTTTACAGAGGCAGAATGGGATCAAATTTTAAGGAATGGGAAAACAAATGTCAAGAGAATTGCTCACTAGATTGATACAGTTTAGAATCCTGAATAGAGTCTATTGGACACCATCTAAGCTGCACGGAGTGGGCTTAGTTAACATCCCAGTGTGCTGGAGGTGTCTCCATAAAGACGGTACTTTAGTACACACGCTCTGGAGCTGCTCGAAAGTTCGGGAATTTTTGGTCAGGGATACACACCACCATGGAAAAGATTACTGGCCATGACACCCCCTTCACTCCCACCCTGTATATATTGGGTGACCCTTCAGCTTCAGGTAACTTGGATCCACCACTTGCAGACTGGGCTCGGGCTGTCCTGACCATTGACTGTATATAGAATGTACAGCTCGCTTCCGCCTGTCACAGTTCTACGATTTTGAAGCCCAGAAACCCCGTTTCTCTAGCAGCCATTGTGCAGCCAGAGTCTGCACAGTAGAGCATTTCTGGTGGAGCAGAGTAAAAAAGAGAAATAAAAATATTTATTTCTTCTTCTTCAGAAGGTTTAGTCTCCTTTTGGCTCTTTCCCGAAGTTTCTTATATCCCCGATAAAAACTACTCACAAACGGCAGCTGTCAACTATCGTAAAACGAAACTTATATCGCGGTTTTTAACGTCCAATAACTAATGAGAAACTAACTTCTCAGGAAAAAAAGCACCTGAACACCATGCAGCCAGATGACATCATCATACCACCTTAGAGTAAGGATGAGAGAAACTTTTCTACGAGGTGTCGTAATTTTTTTTAAGTTTTCCCGGCTCATATCTGGAATACATGGGGAGACGGGGCTTATGACCTATACTGCAGCCAGACACCAGGGGGCGGGGCTTATGACCTATACTGCAGCCAGACACCAGGGCCGCCCCGAATACTGGATATGACGTCGGTCTGTGATCCCCCGCCCCGAATACTGGATATGACGTCGGTCTGTGGTCCCCCGCCCCGAATACTGGATATGACGTCGGTCTGTGGTCCCCCGCCCCGAATACTGGATATGACGTCGGTCTGTGGTCCCCCGCCCCGTAGACGACCTCCGAAGTCAAACTCGGCTTGCAGCAATGCAGGTGACTATTATGTCAGTTACCAGGACTGCTTAGGAAGAAAATCTATTATTAAAGAATGGAAGGCCTCCTCAGCACCAGTGCTCTCCTCTCTTGGTCAGCTTGCTGCCCTAGAAAGATGATCATACAGGCTGCTACACAAATGGAGGAATATGACTTAAAGTGGGGGCAGTATCATTCATATCTATTGTCTAACTGAAGATGTTCCAACTCAAGAAAAATTAACTAATATAAGTTGTACTACACTAATGCTTTAAAAAATGTGGGAGTACTATGGAAGAACTAATCTACAACTCATCCCTCCTTTTTTATTTTATTATTATTATTTTGTTGTTGTTGCTGTTAAACAATGTTGTGCGGTTGTTGTTAGTCGTTTATTTTTATTTTTGTTAATTTTCCTATTTTACACGTCTATGGTCATTTATTGTGCTTACTTTAGTTTGTATGTGGTCTTTGTCTCTGTGAATGTTACTGTATGATTATGTTTGATTACTGTGAAAAATAATAAAATTACTAATCATTAAAAAAAATAAAACTCGATGGTCATGATATTGACACTTTGTACGTCTCACGTGCCACGCCCTCCTCTACGCTGACTTTTTTCACTATGACCCCCCAGCGCGAGGTTAATGCGTCCTTTTGACTTATTTATTATACCACAATCAGACCTAAGCTTTCTTGGGCCACATGAAATGACTTGGTGGGCCACATTTGGCCCCTGGGCCTTGAGTTTGACACATGTGCAGTATTCAGCACCGCTACTATTGACAACACCAGCAACAACAGTAACTCCCATCAAAATGACACTTCAGCACTGGCAAGGGACTTGTACTTTATCAAAACTTCAGGAATATTGCTTTTATTTTGCTCAAAAGTGTAATGGAAACTGATGTACTGATGCATCTTAAAACTAATTCCTTGCAGCTCCAGATCTTTCTGATCTGTTGGTTTCAGTTGTGAACTTTCAGGAGTGGATTCCTGCAGGAAAAGTAAAAGAGAACATTGAAAGTTTAGTACAAACACACACGAGCAATAAATGCATCAGTGTGTATTCAAATATACAAATGTGCCGTACAACAGTGAGGTTGTTTTGTTATTAGGTGCAGAGTTTAAGCTCTGCAGCAGCACTTGTGTTCTCTGTTGATACATCAGAAAACCATATTTCCATATCTCACTTGTTATTTGCAGCTCTTAACATGAGGGTTGTGTTTTTGGCTGACTATCTGCAGTGAGTGGAGCAGCCTCATCTTGTTGTGTTGTGATAGCCAAACAGGGAAACAGAGGAGTAGCGGGGCCTTTCTGGCGGCTCCAGCTCTCCACCCAACCCCTCACTTAAAAAGCTATTTGTTGTCAAACAGACAGACAGCTACTGTATCGCTGGGAAAGAGCAGCAAATTGGCTCCAGTGATGGTTGGTTTGACACACACACACACACACACACAGAGGATGGTGAGAGCAGAGCTAGATGAGGAGGGATCCAGTTAAAGTGCTTATCCAACAAATAGCCTGTTTGTTTAGACGGGGGATTCGTGCACATTGCTTTTTTCTTTCTCCGTCTCCAAACATCACATGAACATCTTGTGTTCCAGTCGGCTGGAAACTCTGACCTCACAGCAGAGTTGTCTCTAAATCATAATCTTCATGTTTTGATATTTCAGCATGGAAAGAAGCACGTGAAAGGCAGAGCGTCCCTGTGCTTCACAAGAGATTGGATTAGAAAGTGTTTGGGCCAGATTTTTCAGGCCCATGGTTCAGATCTTCTGTTTTGTGTCTGTTTGATTTCAGATCTTTGTGTGTGATTGTTCTCTCTTCATTCACTCAACGTACCTGCTGAGTTTCTGCCTGCTTCTTTGAACTAAACTCTTTTTTTCTACCTCTTTTCTGTATTTCTTTCCCCCCTCAAGCTCACAACCCGGACATTAGAGTCAAAGGTACCGTACTCTTTCCTCTTCTTCACCTCTTCACAAGCTTCCCCTCTTCCTCCCATCATTCTTTGCTTTTTTTCTTCCTCTTTCTTGAAGCTATGGCTGATGAGATGGTGCTTCATATTGAATTGAGTTTTAGGATATCCTGTGATGTTTTTACTCTCCTTCACTCCATCATTTTGACATTTCTATTAATACTGTGACTTTAAAGAGTTTAAGAGCATTTATTCTGACATTAATTCAAAAATATACCATTACAGTTTTTTTTTTACGGTTACCTTGGTTTTTAAGATAACTTCTGTTTTCATAAGAGGGCTGTTTCTGAAAGTTGTGATATGTTTCTTTTTCTCCTCTGATTTATTTCATTATCCACTGAAGTTGGTTTTGTTTTTTTGTTTTTTTTTATTTAGGGGGGTTATTAACCTCAAAGACTTTTTTTCTGAAACTTTTTGAAAATCCTGGCAGAAAATAATTAGCAGATGACCAACTAAAGTATGGCCAAATCTTCTCTCCTCAACCTCATTTACTTTATTTACATGACGGGATCAATTCTGCCACATGGTCACAAATCCCCTCTGCTGTCTCTACATGCACAGCACAGTTCAGCCTCGATGCACACTTACAGGCAACACATGCACCCTCACACACACACACACACACACACACACACACACACACACACACACACACACACACACACACAATTGAGCACTCTCCATATAGCAGACAGACAGCTGAGAAAACTCCCAAAGTACCCTCTGCTTTTTTTCCAAAGCACTCTCAGGGTCAGGAAAACAGTTCCCTGACTGGATATGACAAATCAAATGTTTAACCTTTACCTGGAGTTTCTCCATGTTACCTTTTCCTCGCCTGTGCTGCCACACACATGAGTTAGGTCAGTCAGAGACTCAGTCCTGCTTTAGCTGGGAGCCATGACTCACAACACACCTTAGTGTTTTAGGACAAGCTTCTCTTATTGACTTGCTCCAGTTTCTAACAGCTTGTTTTCACAATGAGACACGAAAACAAGAGCAAACTGCCCAGAGCTGCTGAAAAAGGCACGTTTGAGCTTGAACACCACTAAGCTTTATGAATGGAACCTGAGAATGGAGCAGAGAGCTGGAGCAGAAGAGATGTCTGGAGACTTCAGATCCTTCTCTCTGTCCTGTTGCTTGGTGAGGGGACACTTTTTAAATGGACTTTTCCCCTCCATCTGACTGCGTTACTTTGATGGAACATGTGACCACATGGTGACTTTTTTACACCCCTGAAAATGTTTTTTTTTTTGCTTGTTGATATGGCCCAGTAAATGTTCTTTGCATGCTTCAAGGTCTAACCAAACCTTTACAACCTTGACTCTGATGTCATGCATGTGCAAAACTGTCATTTATGGAGCATCTGCAACGAACAGCTGAATTTGATGTAGTTTAGGAGTGATAACGTCCTGGACATGTGAAGTATGATAAATAACACCCTGGCTGTGTGGAGGTTTTTCTGTGCAGCTCTTTCAGAGAGCAGGAAAACAGCCTCTCTGTGGTCTCTGATCAAATCTGTCACAGCTGCAACACAAAGAAGGAAAAATGAAGCTACAAGAACTGAGAAACCTCCCTTTGTTTTCCAAAACATTCTAGACTGTTACTCTTGGAGTTAACTTGAAGATATGTTTCACGTCACTATATTTGACATTCATCTGATGGGGACAGTCAACAGAGTCAGGAGGTGTTTGAACTCTTAGCAGACATGTTTGGAACCAGCTCAGGCTGCTCCTGTTGTGTCTGTATGCTCTGTACAAACCCACACAACTCAAACAAGAATCAGACAGCTGCTTTTTATACTACAGCCATAAACTTATGTAAATTAGACCTGTGTAATCCAGGGTTAGACTGGAGGGTAGCGAGCTGTCGCACATCCTCACAGACTCTGCAGGGTTAATCACAAACAAACAAAACTCCTTGAGATAATGAATTTCTCCTTCTTTTAATTATCCATTGAAGATAGCTACAGTCAGATTGGTTGGTAAAGGACATCTCCAGGTTTGTTTGTCCAGAAAAAAAGGTTTTGAAAAATGAAAAAATCCTTGGCCCAGTAGTTGATGAGCAGTGTGATCAGATGGAATCAAATCTGATAATGGATTGATTGTTTTTGTGCTTGTTAGATAACACCACTAGTTTCTGTTGATGAGCACCTTTCAATTTGAACATTTTAACGACAGAAAAGGTAAAAGGTTGTTTTCAGTCTATATTGACATTGATTTAAAATTTATGTTAAAACAAAAAATTTTCAAAAACTTCTCCCTCACAACAGTGGCTGTGAAGAAATGTCCCATATTTTGCTGCTCAGGTCGAAACAGTGTCTTTTGGTCACCGAAGGAAAGCTGGAGGGCCATAGGCTGCTTTCTTCTCAGTGATATTCAGCTGCCGCCCTCACTCTAAACCATCGGCTAACTCCAAATGGTGGTGACTTCAGCCCTCAAAGATGGACAGTTTGGTTTGGCCTTACAGTAGAAATGTTTAGTGGTGCTCCCTCCACCACGTTGAGTCAAAGAGTCAGTAAAGTGTGACTTTGAACAAAAATTTAAGTTCAATGGAATCAAGCTTTGGCATTGACAGGATCTAAATTCCAAATGGAGAATTGTTCTACACTTTATAGTGTTGTTCCTCGAAATAACAGCGTAATCGTGTTTTAATGTGGACCTACAGTACTTTAAAGTAGGAGTTCCAGGACTGGAGTTCAGTCAATTTGTTATTACGTTTTTGTCATGTTTTCTTTTTAGAGTAAATGTACACTTATATATTGTAGACTGATTTGTCGTTACTTCAGTTGTTTGTTTCTTTTTTACAAGGCGAAGGCAACAGAATTTAACAATGCTAAATATGTGAGGTAGAGAGCAATATTGCATGTAGGTGATGTTTGTCTCAGCGGCTTCAGCACCACAGCGTGCTGCCATCTTAAATATCAATCCTTTTCTGCCCTATTTTAAAGTTCTAAAATCCATTGACTCATTGGCTTCCAGCTGTTTTTAGAGCAGAGTCCTATTGGACCACAGATTTAGAGCATTTACAGCGATCTTTCAAGACCAACAGATGGTGTTTGGTAGCGGTGTTAACACCAATATCAACATAAGGAAGAGTAGACTCAAAGGACAAAAAAAAACCCAGTTGTTTCTACATTTTTCCGTCCTTTCCACAAGACCATCCCCCAGCTCGCCCTGTTGAAAAACAGAATTAATGCTGGAGAAGTCAATGGTCATCAATCGCTATAATCAAACTGACGTCTACAGACTTAAATAGCAGCCAATCAGTTTATGATCTGTATGAAACTGGTGGTGTATGTTGATGTCTGCACTTTAAGTATCATGGTTGGAAATATTTGAAATCATTTTCTGTTTCAGAGACCCAACCCAATCTTTCCATTTCAACTCATTTCCTAACACTGAACTCAGGGTTGGTTTGGGATAACTTAGCTCATGTTATCAGGGTTATCCTGATCCCACCAGAGAGCTGGTCCCCAATGTAAGTTGGGTTACTACATATACAGTGCTCAGCATAAATGAGAACACCCCCTTTGAAAAGTAAGATTTTAATCAATATCTCAATGAACGCAAGAACAATTCCCAAAATTTTGATAAAACTGAGTTCCATGGAACATTTGTTTCACTCACAACATGAAAGTAAGATTGATAATATAACTAAGATTACAAAATCATCAGTTTTACTCAAAATAGCTGATGCAAAAATGAATACACCCCAAAACAAAAACTACCACATCTAGTATTATGTATGAACTCCACGACTTTTGAGGACAGCACCAAGTCTTCTAGGCATGAAATGAACAAGTTGGCAACAAACTGCAACATCTATCTTCCTCCATTCTTCCAAAACGACCTCTTTTAGAGACTAGATGCTGGATGGAGAGTGATGTCTCTTTAGAATTCCCCATAGGTGTCCAATTGGGTTCAGATCAGGAGACATACTAGGCCACTGAATCTCTTTCACCCTGTTCCTCTTGAGAAATGCAACGGTGGCCTTGGAAGTGCGTTTTGGATCATTGTCATGTTGGAAAAGTGCACGAAGGTCAAGGGCACGGAGTGATGGTAGCACCTTCTCTTTCAATGTGGAGCAGTACATCTGTGAATTCATGACACCATGAATGAAATGTAGCTCCCCAACACCTGCAGCACTCATGCAGCCCCACATAAGGACACTGTCACCACCACCACCTTTGACTGTCGGCACCATGCACTTTTCTCTGAACTCCTCACCTTTGCCACGCTGTACAATTTTGAAGCTATCAGTCCCAAAAAGATTTAGTCTTGAACACATTTTTTAGGAAAAGTACTTTTAGTGTGTGCAAATTCACAAATCTTGTTTGCAATCAATGGCCCACATTTGTAGGAAAATGTTGTAGAACAGTGTCCCATGGAGTATTTTCATTCTGATAAGGAAGTAAAGATTTTCTGACAAATCTGTTGGGGTGTATTCATTTATGCTGAGCACTGTGTGTAGTGAGGAATTACATATAATTGGAAAATAAATAAACACACACACACACACATACATATGTATATCTATCTATCTATCTATCGATCTATCTGTCTGTCTATCTATCTATCTATCTATATATATATATATATATATATATATATATATATATATATATATATATATATATATATGTGTATATATATATATATATATATATATATATATATATATATATATATATATGTATGTGTGTGTGTGTGTGTGTTCTTTTTTGAAAAATGTGTTTCTGGAACTGATTCAGTTAGATAGAGATATCTGGGTTATGGGAATTTAAAGATGTGGCCCTCCAAACAGTTTATTTTACCAAACAGCCTCAATAACAAAGATAAAATGTCTGATGTGAAGCAGCTGTGAGGCCCTGTCAGTTTGTGTGGATTTTGCGCCTCTTGTGGACNCTTCAGCCCTCAAAGATGGACAGTTTGGTTTGGCCTTACAGTAGAAATGTTTAGTGGTGCTCCCTCCACCACGTTGAGTCAAAGAGTCAGTAAAGTGTGACTTTGAACAAAAATTTAAGTTCAATGGAATCAAGCTTTGGCATTGACAGGATCTAAATTCCAAATGGAGAATTGTTCTAGTGAAATATCACAACAAGGAGCTTTATTGTCGCATTAGCACAAAATTACACCTGGATGTCATGAAATTTCATCCTCAAGGTCCTGACCTCAAGTCAGTTAAACAATAATGCAAAAACAGTACAAAAGAAAAATCTCATTTACATGTGAATATATAACATCTGACTAAACAGCAATGAAGTCAACAAACAAAGAAAAAATGAAGGCGAAGGCAACAGAATTTAACAATGCTAAATATGTGAGGTAGAGAGCAATATTGCATGTAGGTGATGTTTGTCTCAGCGGCTTCAGCACCACAGCGTGCTGCCATCTTAAATATCAATCCTTTTCTGCCCTATTTTAAAGTTCTAAAATCCATTGACTCATTGGCTTCCAGCTGTTTTTAGAGCATTTACAGCGATCTTTCAAGACCAACAGATGGTGTTTGGTAGCGATGTTAACACCAATATCAACATAAGGAAGAGTAGACTCAAAGGACAAAAAAAAAACCAGTTGTTTCTACATTTTTCCGTCCTTTCCACAAGACCATCCCCCAGCTCGCCCTGTTGAAAAACAGAATTAATGCTGGAGAAGTCAATGGTCATCAATCGCTATAATCAAACTGACGTCTACAGACTTAAATAGCAGCCAATCAGTTTATGATCTGTATGAAACTGGTGGTGTATGTTGATGTCTGCACTTTAAGTATCATGGTTGGAAATATTTGAAATCATTTTCTGTTTCAGAGACCCAACCCAATCTTTCCATTTCAACTCATTTCCTAACACTGAACTCAGGGTTGGTTTGGGATAACTTAGCTCATGTTATCAGGGTTATCCTGATCCCACCAGAGAGCTGGTCCCCAATGTAAGTTGGGTCACTACATATACAGTGCTCAGCATAAATGAGAACACCCCCTTTGAAAAGTAAGATTTTAATCAATATCTCAATGAACGCAAGAACAATTCCCAAAATTTTGATAAAACTGAGTTCCATGGAACATTTGTTTCACTCACAACATGAAAGTAAGATTGATAATATAACTAAGATTACATAATCATCAGTTTTACTCAAAATAGCTGATGCAAAAATGAATACACCCCAAAACAAAAACTACCACATCTAGTATTATGTATGAACTCCACGACTTTTGAGGACAGCACCAAGTCTTCTAGGCATGGAATGAACAAGTTGGCAACAAACTGCAACATCTATCTTCCTCCATTCTTCCAAAACGACCTCTTTTAGAGACTAGATGCTGGATGGAGAGTGATGTCTCTTTAGAATTCCCCATAGGTGTCCAATTGGGTTCAGATCAGGAGACATACTAGGCCACTGAATCTCTTTCACCCTGTTCCTCTTGAGAAATGCAGCGGTGGCCTTGGAAGTGTGTTTTGGATCATTGTCATGTTGGAAAAGTGCACGAAGGTCAAGGGCACGGAGTGATGGTAGCACCTTCTCTTTCAATATGGAGCAGTACATCTGTGAATTCATGACACCATGAATGAAATGTAGCTCCCCAACACCTGCAGCACTCATGCAGCCCCACATAAGGACACTGCCACCACCACCACCTTTGACTGTCGGCACCATGCACTTTTCTCTGAACTCCTCACCTTTGCCACGCTGTACAATTTTGAAGCCATCAGTCCCAAAAAGATTTAGTCTTGAACACATTTTTTAGGAAAAGTACTTTTAGTGTGTGCAAATTCACAAATCTTGTTTGCAATCAATGGCCCACATTTGTAGGAAAATGTTGTAGATGGAGTATTTTCATTCTGATAAGGAAGTAAAGATTTTCTGACAAATCTGTTGGGGTGTATTCATTTATGCTGAGCACTGTGTGTAGTGAGGAATTACATATAATTGGAAAATAAATAAACACACACACACACACATACATATGTATATCTATCTATCTATCTATCTATCTATCATATATATATATATATATATATATATATATATATATATATATATATATATATATATATATATAGTATGTGTGTGTGTGTGTGTTCTTTTTTGAAAAATGTGTTTCTGGAACTGATTCAGTTAGATAGAGATATCTGGGTTATGGGAATTTAAAGATGTGGCCCTCCAAACAGTTTATTTTACCAAACAGCCTCAATAACAAAGATAAAATGTCTGATGTGAAGCAGCTGTGAGGCCCTGTCAGTTTGTGTGGATTTTGCGCCT